>CATIWM010006537.1:0-20367 GCA_949671775.1 Mallotus repandus | reverse complement strand
ACAATAAATTTTAAAAATAATTTACAATTTAGTTCTAAACCAATAAATCAAATCCAATAAATCTAATTTCACAGTCTATTTTCATCATCGGGTCCTCTGTCACATCCATGCTCTAGTCATCCCGAAATTGGGTGCTTACAGTGACCGTAAGGATATTCACTTATAGTCAACGATCACAGTCTAGGTTATAATGATGCATATAGTCCTTTGACTTGAGGTGACACGGTCATTCACATTTGAGTGGTTAGAGTTTGTTACCGCTTACACACTTGTGTTATTCACACATGGGTATATGGCATGTGGTGGCTGTAGTAAGTTTAATATAGGGATGAGTGTTCAACCAAAATGAGATTCATTGCCTAGAGTGAACTAGGATAGATCCTATACTATCTAAGTTTATTCTTGATGAATAGAGTTCCTAGCCAGAACAAACAAAACATAGTCTGAAAGAGTTTTAGTGCTAGAAAGTGTTTCTAGTATTTGTTATGTTTTATCAAGAATAACTTGAGATGAGGTCATTTGATAAAGCTATTAGAGTTTGATTAAACCTTAACTCTAGGCTATATCAGGATCTTTAAATGAAAGGATTTTAGTGCACAGTAATTATGATCTAAGGGTTCGTGTGAATCATCATATGCATTCATTTCTAATTAGGTAGTTGTGATATCGATGCTAGGGGTCACTCACAACTTATGAGAACTAAATGTGTATGATTGGGATTTTCACATTTAGGCTTGAAAGAGTTTCAAATAATATCAAGAGTTGATATTATATTCTCATTGCCAATTAGACATGAATCTAGTAAGTCACACCTAAAAGAGTTTTTCCATATCACCTTATTAATCTAATTATTGATTAAAGAGTTTAATAAATTAATTAAGATTAATGGAATTGGATTTATGCTTTGAGCAATGATTCTAGCATATCATGAAATCTAATTCCACCAAGAGTTTAATTATTAAATACTTAATTAATATGAGATATTAATTAAAGCATTAAATAAAGAGTATATGTTGTTTCCTTATGGACTTGAATTAATGGTCCAAGGTGTGTGGGCCTAGGCCCAAAAGATTTTTGGCCCAAAGATTAATCAAAGGCCCATTAACATAACTCAAGGCCTATGAGTTCAATGGAATGGGCTTGAGCTAAAAGTTAGCCCGACCAAAAGACCCAATTCCATCAACTAGGCCCAACTGATGTACAGAATTAGACTTGACCCAATAACCAAGCCCAAGTCCATTTATCAATATAAGTCTATTTTGGCATATTATGAGATATTATCTCTTATGTGTGTTTAGTTAACTTTTGGGGTAAATTGAGTTAATGGGTTGTGTAGAGAAAATATGTGTGGATTAAATACATGAGATGTGTTTAATATATATCTACATATATTCTCTACATTTATTAGATATTTACACATATACACTATTTACTATGTCATGAGATGGCTTCCTAATGATTATGGTTTAAGAGATATTTATATATGTATATTTAATTAACCCTAATTCTCTCTCTCTCTCTCTCTCTCTATATATATATATATATATATATATATATATAACATGAAAAAGAGTTCTAAAGGTTAAGAGTTTGGCATTCCATTAAGAGTTAGTGGAAAGTGTAGAGACAAAAGATATACTAAAAGGAAACATAAAATATACCAAACATAAACTCTTAGTTCTTGCTAGTGGGATTGGGTTAGTTGAAGTTTTTTTGGGTCATAAGAGAGGTGCTTACAACTATACTTAATTAAAGGCAAGAAGGTGATTAGAAAGCTTTGGTGTTTCAAGCTAGAGGCCATACATTTGGGTGGCTTAGCATTGATTCAAGAGTTGATCCAAAAGTAATCCATTGTAGTAGATTACTTGTGGTCTACATCAAACACTTAGGAGATTGTAAGTATTCCGCCAATATGATTTTATAAGTTTTATATTTATACATGTTGATGTATGTTAGCTATGTGTTTAATTGCAAAATGGATTCATATGAATGGAAATTCTTCATATGATGAAAGGTTATGAGAAAGTAAATTTTTGAAATTTACTCTACTTAGGTTAGTGCTCACCACACTATTCTTAAGCCTAAGTAGCATAACCGATTTCGTTTCACTACTGTCAGCATAACATCCATATCCAACTTGTTTTTAGTTATTACTCCCTCTATTACACTACCCTCCTAAGCTTCTTGTAGGTCCAGGACGTGGATGAGACATTGTTATATTTTCAGCATTGTCACTTATGTATTCCTAGGTCTATTGAGAGCTAGGATTCTCAATCATACCCTATGTTCCTTATGAAGATGCCACAAGTATGATTTGGGAACTACTATCCCTCTCCCTTGGTGGTTCATGCTCAACAAATAACACTTATTTCAACTTGTACTTAACATATATTGCCTTTTATTGTGCCCTGTGTCTTTATAGATACACACCTTTATTTAATGTCTTTCTTTTTCAATTTTTCTGATGTTGTGCTGCTGCTTGAAGGTGGGTTCATTTGATGCTCTGACCCTCTTTGCTTTAGGCCTGCTACTTAATCTGACCTGTGGAGGTGGTTCAATTGCTTGGTATATTTCACTCTTCATAAATCTTATTTCCAGGCACAAACAAAGTAAAGCATCCAAGGAAGAATCCAATACACATTGATATAAAATAATGTCATTTTTTATTTAAAAAAGAATAAACCAACTTTTTCCCCTAACATATTCAGTATTTGGTGTGCGTGGTGTTGTTGCTCGATCTTTCTTCCTCGCTCGATGATATATTCAGTACCTTATGTCTCTTTATCAATAATGGTTGTTGATTCTTGATGACAATGAAGGTTTTTATGGTTAGGGTTCAAGAAAATCAATTTCTAGAGTTAGTAATGGCTTTAGTTTCTTTTGTCTTTTCATAGTCGTTACTATGTTGAGGGTGTTAATCAAATGTGGTTGATAGTGAACAAACATAATCACCACGTCAATAGCTCCATTGTCTCTTAATTGTTTTCAAGTTAAAAAGCGTCATGTTAAATGGATCAAACAGAGCCAAGAATTCCCGTCAAATCAGGGGCTTAAATCTCCAAAAAATTTTGATTTTGTGTTTTTTGATCCAAAAAAAATGTTAAGGGCATATTCGCTCCTCAAAATAAACATTAAGGGCATAGATGCACTGTTAACCTAACAAATAAACTCATCCTAAAATTTTCCATTTTTTTTACCCTATGCACATTGGAACTTGTTACGAATAAGGATAAAGATATATGTCGCTAGTGGGGGCAATGTCTATTTTGCCCCCAAGTCAATTTTTTTTTCACAATTTTTTTTTTAATTTCAATTTTTTGGTGAATTTATTTTGAATCTAAACCTAAGTTGCACACATGTGAATCCATCTTGTAAGGATTTAAACACTTGTAGCTTGTAATTTTTTTTAATAATCAAATAGAAAACAATCTTTTTATTTTCAAATTTCTTTTTTTTTAAATTTCAATTTTTTTGGTGAAATTTTTTTTTGGAATCTAAAATTTAAGTTGCACACCGATGAACCCGTTGTATAAAAATTTAAAGATTCATAAAATTGTAAAATTTTTTTAAGATAAGGATATTTTGATAATTGTGTCGCTAGCAGCGATGCACTTTAGGAGTGACACAAATTTTTATCCTATAAATAATTTGATATATTAAGTTATGAGTAACAATATTATTTAAATAATTATAATAATTATGAGTTTATGTTTAAAATAATAAATAAATTAGTGAATAAATTTATATAAACTAAATGAATTTGAATATTCATAGGTCTAATTACCGAGTTTTAACAATTTTAACATGTTCTTTCAACTTTTAATTAAAAGGTTTTGAACTTTATATTTTTTAATAATTTTAATACATTTTTTAATATTTATATAAAAAAAAACCATAACTTTACAATTTTTTAACATTTATAACATGTTTTTTTGAAGTTCGTCAAAAATTTGTTAAAACTCATGAATTTCAAGATTTTTTAGTTAATTAGGTCAATATTGAAATAAAATTTTTTTATTGATAAATTTTTAAAAATATACTAAAATTGTTAAATGATATAAAGTTTGTATTTTTTTATAAAATTTTAGAAGAATGTATTAAAATTAATAAAATATGTAAAGTTTAAAATTTTTAAAATAAAAATTAAAAAACATTCTAAAACTGTTAAAATTCGTAAAATTAGGTTATATTTGTATAAAAAAAAATCACAAATAAAATTATTGAAAATCCAATCCATTTACATCAGCCCCTTACCAGCCCATTTTACAAGCAAGAACGAGCACAGCTTGAATTTGCCGGCCCGCGAGTAATCCCTTCAAATATTAAAAAAAATATTTAAAATACATTTAAATTGAATAAAAAATTAGTAAAACGTAAAAAGGGTTACGGTTGGTAGAGGGAGTAAGTGAGTGAATATAATAATAAAAAATTAAAAAAAGAAAAATTAAATGCTGTGTGCACAGCTCCTATAGAATCTGAACTATTTTAAAGTTTGAATTGAAAATTTTAAAATTCGAAAATTTCCAATGAATGTTTGATTTTTTTAAACTGAACTGTTCTGAATTGTTTGAACCGAAGAACCACAATGGATATATATATACATATTAAATGTTAATTTAGTATATAATATTTGATATTTTAAATAATAATTAATTAATTGAAATAAAATAAATATACTCATTAATTGAATATTTTTATAATTAATTTTTAAAATATTTTATTTATATTATAAAATAAAATTTAAATAGTAAAATTTATAGTTATTTTATTTTATATGTTCAAATTATAAAATTATTAAAATATAAATATTAAAATAAAACTGAAAAAAATTATAAAAAATACTACTTTTAAATATAATATAAAAATATTTACATCCATATAATTATAAATTTATTAAATATTAATTTTAAATATATAAATTAAAAATTTATATAATTTGATTTTAATTTTAATAAGAAATAATTTAAATTCTTTATTTGCTCCCAACCTCCGCTTTGAAAATTTAAAATACTTAAGGACTGAATTTAAATTTTTTAAAAATATAATATTTTGGCCTCAACCTTAAAATTATTTTTTCAAATTCTCGTACTTTAGTCAGGTATAAAGAATTTGCATTCTCGTACACAGCCTACGCTGTTTTGTGATTTTAATTAAAAAAAAAAAAAAAACAAACCGAGACGAGGTTACGCCTCAACTAAAATATTGTTTTTTTTTTTAAAAAAAAAAACAAAAATATTGCTCTCACCAAACGTACCGAACATCGCAGATCTCACTTCTCGTTTTCCTCCTCTCCTATGTTATGCAACGCAAAGGTACACAACTCCTATAAATTAACCTTCTCGATCTCCAGGCTATCATAATTTTTTTTATTCTGCACGGCGAACAGATCTCCCCTTTTTGGATTCGAATCCTTCAGGTCAGTTCAGTGCATTATCTTTCTCTTTTTTTGTTGATATTTTTCTCTGTTTCTGATGTGAGTTCATTTGATTATTGGCTGTATTTGTTCTTCTATGTTCTAATTGTAACAAATGTGTTACATTTTCGCATCTGAGCTTAGATTCTGAGATTTGTCTGCTTTTTGATTGGCACAGGCCGCACTTTGATCTTGTTCTTGGTAGAATCTGTTGTGCTGGGTTCATTTGTTTTAAGCTCATTGGGTGAGTTCTTGAATTTGGAGTAAACAACACTTAACTTGTTTGAAATGTTGTGCATTTGCTAGCTTTTGGATGACACTGCAAAGCTAATGATTCACCATTAGGTGTATTGCATTGTTTTGATTTGGTGCATGCGGGTGATGGCTTTAAAATAGAATTCTGAGGGAGATGCTAGACAGTTGCTTCAATAATAATCAAGTCAATCACAATCCTAGTGAAACTGGTTCACCAGTTCACAAGGAGCCTTCTTTCTCGCGCTGGTGCATTGAAGATGGAAGTGTTAATTCTGAACATCAATTTGAAGATTTTGATGCAACTGTTATAGACTCTGACTTTGAGCTGCCTTTGTTTCACCAACCCAAGATAGAAAGGGGAAACGTAGATGCTGATAAATATCAACAAAGAAAGAAGTTTTGGAACAGAAAGGTGCACTTGAATGGTAGTAACACCATGGATCAAGAAATTAATATGCACACTGCAGATCATGAAATTAATATACATACCATGGATCATGAAAATAATGTACACAACAGAGGAAAAGAAAAAGAGAATTATGTGCCTTTTGACATTGAAAAGGGGTCTTCTGGGGAGTTGCGTCCATCAAATACCAATGATGACAATGCCAATTCTTTTGGAAATCCTGAAAAGCTGCCAACAAAGTCCAAGAGTCCCATATCTCCTGCCGATGTGTTAAAGACTCTGTTTTTTATACTTGTTTGGTACACTTTCAGCACATTTTTAACATTGTGAGTTCATCTTTTACTTAACTATTTCTGATCTTTGCGTCTTCAAATCTTGCGCTGTACCTACATTTGTTTTCATTTTCCCCCCTTTTTGTAATTTGTGCTGCTATGTGTAGGTACAATAAAACTCTCCTAGGAGATGATTTGGGAAAATTCCCGGCTCCATTATTGATGAACACTATCCATTTTGCCATGCAAGCTATTTTGTCAAAGTTTATCACATGCGTTTGGTCTCATAGATTTCAAGTCATAGTTACTATGACATGGAAGGATTATTTTATGAGAGGTAGGCATAATACATTTATTTTATATTTGCCTTATTGTTTTAACTGCTTAAGTAGATTTTACTTTCATGATATTCCCAAACAGGCTAGTGCATGATTTTTTTTAATTGCAATTTGAGTTGTATCTGATGTTGTTTTATATGGAAGCTTGAAATGAAGATTATGGGCTTTTAAAAACTCACCAAGTTAAGTGGTGGGATGAGAAATGAGTTTTCTGTTTAAATGTAATTAGAGTTTGCATGATGCATCATAGTTATAATGCCTTTGTTTTTGGTGTCAGAATCATTCTTGATTGGAAAAGTTTATAATGCCTTTGTTTTTGGTGTCAGAATCGTTCTTGATTGGAAAAGTTATAGGTAATGATATAGTTCTGAAACTTTACAATCAAATGTCATGGGAAAAGGTGAAAATGTAGTTGAGAGACTCATTTTGGTTTAAGGAGGTTTTTATTTTGTATTGGAAGGCTTTGTTTATGGAATTCCATTAGAAGGATCTATTCAGTCCATGGATATAGATGCCTATCATGTGCAAAGCTTATGCTTATGCTTTATTGTATTTATATATGTTGTTAATGGTGCTGCTTGTACCTGCATACTTTACTGTAGTCCTCATTTAAAATGTTTTACATCAACTTTATTGAAAGATTTGGATTTTGCCTTCTCCCATCTAACCAAATATCAGTATTTTATGTCAAGAATAGGCTAAAATTTGACATGGGCTTGCACCAGATAGCATTGTACTGCAATCTCCAATTGATGCATGTGCTCTTCTTTTTGTTCTTTTTTTTTTTAATTTTTATTTTTATGAAGAATATGGACTTAACATCTTATCGGTTATTTAATTGGCATGGTTCACAGTTTCTTGGTTAGGATAAGTGCTACGGCTACCAGTAGTCAAGTGTTGTTTAAAATGAGAGAGCTATCAGTTTGTCAGAATATTGATCAGTGTTGTTTCTGCCCGGAATTGGTTACAAGATAGATATTTGAGCCTCTTAGAAAATGCTGTTTCAAATATTATTATACAAGCTAAATTGTGAATTTGATAGTCTTAAGCCTGCACAAGTTTTCAATTTAGTTTTTCAATTTTTTATGCAATGACATAGGCTATAACGCAATTTGTATGTACAGTTTTGATTTCTTGCATAAACAAGATTCCTTAGAGAGCAAGTGCTACATTAGTTTCAAGGTTTATGCCATTTGTTCCATGACACTTCTGTCCTGACACAGCACTATCAATGAATGCAAATATAAGGCACGGCCAAAATTTTCTTTTCTTCTTTCAATATTAAATATCTCTAAATAGATCCTTGTATTGTTCAAGGTTCCATGTCTAATAATTAGGTTAGTATTTGTCACTTGAGCCTTTGATCAGATAATAGTTTGCACTGGAATGAGGATCAAGTGGAATGGTTATGATTCTTTGTGCCACTAGGAGCAAGTGAATAAATCTGATTTGGGTGAGTGTTTTATTTAGAGATAGTTTAGGGCCTTGTTTGAGTGAAATATTTCATTAGTGTTATTATATTGTTATGTTACAGAAAGTACCCCTACCTGATCTTTTGATACTTCACTTATGTTAAGGTAGGATGCGCAAAAACTTCAACCAGTAGTCATTTTCTGTTTTGGAAACTTTTCTGTATAAAATTCAGGAAACTCCTCGGGTATGTTTTGGGGTTGTTTCCATATATTTGAAAAATTGGAAAACATGTTTATAACTTGAAAACACATTTTTTTAGTTTTTTCCTATAAAAAAAAATTCTAAAAGAACTTCATCTCTTTTTTTAATTAATCAAAATAATTCATAATTATGATATTAGTTGATTGTAATCAATAACTTTTTTCATACATGTAATATTTTTATATTTATTTTTATACCCCTATACTTTTAATATTTACACGTTTCCTCTTGTTTCCATTTTATGTATTTTTAGAAAATGCCATTTCACCATATCTATTTCCTTGTTTCCGTTTCTGTGCTACTTAGGTTTTAAGCCAAGGTAGTCAAGTTTTGATGGAATTGGGTCAGGCATAGTATCCAAATGGTTTGGTCTTTTTTGCAGTTTTCCTAATGAAGTGAATTGCAGATAGAATCCTTTTGTGTCTTTGTCACTCTTTATGCTGGAGGTTTTGTCCTTTTCTAGCACGTATTAATCATATATATATATATATATTTTGGTTTACAGTCATGAAAGGATTATGTTTGGTATCAATATATTACCTTGAGGAGCTTGGCTCAGACTAGGAATTAAACGATTATTGTCAAATACTTAGTTTGGAACTGATCCATAATTGAGTTGAACAGCAAATTGTCTCTCAAGGATGCTCTAATTAAATTACCAATTTGACTCATTTGAGCTTAGGGACATCAAACATATTTTTCTAAATGTTCATTCCTATCAAGAACATGATTCCATTTATGGTTTTGCTTTTAATAAATTTAATGGAGTTCGGATATATCTAGTTATTGGAAAGACCTTTTCTTGTTGAGTAGGAAGTCTAAACTATGGGGCGTGCATCTTTTATGTGTTCCTTTTTGGGTCTTCCTCACCAAATCCACTTTTGTACAAACTATGAACAATTAGGCTAATTGTTTTAAGAGGACCTCAAAGAGCTTACATATTTAATGTTTAAATATTGACCTTCTTCTGGTTGAGGATTTTCAAAATGCATTAATAAGAGTGCACAATTACCTTCCTCTTATTCTTCTCTGATACTTTGCTGTTCCTTTTCTTCTTTGTTGGTAAATTGCAAAGGCTTGTGCTAAAAGTCCTTTTATGGCCATTCCAAATTGTAGTTTTGAAGCTCTACATGCCAAAACACTTCTAGTTTAATCTGGATTCTCTAAAATCTTGAACCAACCATATGGTTTTGTTCATAACATCTATAATTTCCTAATTTAAGGCCATTTATGTTGCATAAACATGATATTCTCTTTTTAATGCATCATTGTAAACCTTGGTTCTTAACCCATGAGTTTATTCGCGAACCCCATCTTCCCCCCTCCCTCTCTCTCTCTCTCTCTCCCCCCAAACAAGCCCTTCGTTTGTGACTGAGAGCTTACCCCAAGCCACCATAACTTTTGATTTCAAATCAAAATCTGCATGCCGTAATTCAAGCCAGAAAGCTTGAATTTGGTTTCTGAAATTAGAAAAAGGTTTTATGAAATAAAAGTGTTAGCAAAGTAAAACTGACTATGTGTAGACACTTTTCTTGTCTAGGAAGTGTCTCCTGTGAATTGTGTATTGTCAAACAAGGGCTAAACATAAACATGTTTTGCAATGCTTTGAAGGATCTATTATGATGCTAACATAATGTGTTCTAGGTAAATATTGCATAGCTATATACGACGTAATTCCTTTCAATAAAAAAAGTTTTACTGCACCTCTTTTTTACGAGATATAAAAGTTCTCTAGCTAAGGATTTGGCTTTATTTTTTTCAAATATGTTGTGCTGTGAAATTCTATATTTACTTATTTAATTAACTTTTCTATCAACTAATGCTACAGATGGACTTTCCCTTTAACAGTTGTACCAACAGCTCTTGGAACAGCATTGGATATTAACCTGAGTAATGAATCCCTTGTTTTCATCTCTGTAACATTTGCCACAATGGTACGTTCTGTTCAGTCTCATTCTGGTTGTTGTTTGATTTTTCTTAAAAACTTATTTGTAAATCTGATAGTTCCTGTACTGGGTTTATTAGATTTCTATTTCTGTATATGCAGTGTAAATCTGCAGCTCCTATTTTTCTCCTCCTATTTGCTTTTGCATTCAGGTAAATATTTTACTCATTTATCTTCACCTTTAGTCCCATAACTTCGGGCCATTGATTTAAGTGTACTATCTGACTTTTGTGTCCTTTTTGTCATAATGCATATGTAGTTTTCTCCAAACTCCTTTATTTAATTTTATATTCATTAGTTGCTAGCAATTGTGATGTTTTTTTGTGAAGTTCATAAATCCATGATAGGTAGTCAATTGCCTATAATGCATGATAGGTAGTAAATTGCCTATCTACTTTGTATATGAGAAGCTGAAATTTTCTTCTCAAAAGCCAGCATTATGTTTTGCAGTAGTAATTTATTTGGGATATTGATTCTTGCCTTTAAGTCATCTTCCTGTGCTTCACAGTGAATTAAGATTGTAGGATTTATTGCATCAAAAATATATTCTGCAATTTCTCTTGTTTGGGGTGTATAGGAAAACAAGTCAATAAAAAATAGTCAAAAGGGAAAGTAAACTAAGTGATTTCTAAAGAAAATTTATTTATGATTTACTTTTTTTTTTTTTTTTGTGGAAAGTGCTCCTTTGGCCTTCACCATTTATCTTTTCATTTCTTCTCTCTCTCTCTCTCCCCTTTTTTTTTTCTCTTTGTTATAGATGGAGAAATGAGTAGTTTGTATATGTCTCAAAGTGTTGGTTAGAATAGTCTTCTGAATTGGAAGAAACTCATTTTTCCATTTGTACTCCAAACACTATGACAAGGTAATTAAAAGCGTAGGCGATGAGCCTGACCGAAGTTAGACTTATAATTTCGAAAAGAAGATAATAATAAAATAATAGGATAAAGAATAGGTATTGCAACTAACACAAACATACTTGAATAAAATGCAATGTTCTAAATAATGAGATGAAACTCTAACACTAATAAAAAACCAATTCTATAGCAATCAAAATTCCTTGAGCAAAAAACAAATACTAAAGGCCTAGTCTATACTCTATCATGTTGTAGCTTAAAAGTCATCATTAAATTTTTCAAATAAGTCTTCTTCACTTCCATTGCCATTGTTAGATTGAAAACCATTTATATCTTCCTCATATATATATCATCTAGATCAGCCTCAAGGCCCTCAAATATACTTGTGAAGATGAAGAGAAGTATTCTAATTAAATAATAATTTTTAGGGATAATTACAATTTTGATCCCTGTGGTTTTACCTTTTGGCAAAACTAGTTTTGTGTTCTTTTTTTGGTTTTTAAGTACCATGTGTTTCACATTGTTTTACATTTTAGTATCATTGTAACAAATATTGTTTAAAATGTATACTTTAATATAAAAATAATATGCATTTTCAATGCTAAAATCATATAATAAGTAATATATTATTTAACTAACTACAATAAACTAACAAAAAATGAAATTTAGATATATTTTTAATTAAATTATGAATAGAAAGAAATGATTTTTAAAATAAATTTAAAATATTTTTAAAAATAACCAATTGGTTAGATTGATTGTAAATCATATATAGAATAAATTTATCATTGAAATTTAATATTATATTAATTTTTTCTCATAAAATAATAATGATATTAGTTAGAAGGGTACTAAAGTGTAACAAAATGTGAAACACATGGTACTTAAAAGCCAAAAGAAAAACCTGAGGACTGGTTTTGTCAAAAGGCAAAACCATAGGGATCAAAATTGTACTTATCCCTAATTTTTAATACCTGATTTGTCTTTTAGTTGATCTAGACAACCTGCAAAACCCTAGGCGCCACTAAAAAAAGAAAAAGAAATCTGAAAAGATAAGAAATTTGAATAGAGTAGAAGTCTATTGGCTGTAACTAAAATCAGACCTAAAATATTTTGAATCTTAGATTACTTTTTTAACCCTATAACCTAATAAAATCGGACCTAAAATTAAGTTAGAAGACAAAAATATCCTCCAAGACAATAAAAAGATAGAAATTTTAATAAAACGTACACTTTTATTGCCTTGCCCTTCTAATAAAGGGCAGGCTTAAGCACAAAAGGCGTGCGCCTGACTAAGCACACATTTTATTGAAGTTGAAGCCCTATTCCTAATGGGGCCAGGCTTTTGCGCTTTTAACAACACTGCACCAAGAATAATTTCTAGATGTTTTTTAAATTACAACATTTCCCAGGAAACTCATTTTTCAAATTTCAAATTACAGCATTTTGACTATTGTAATGTTAGGGGGAGCAAATGGGCCCACATCAATTGACAAACTTCCGCCTTGTTGTGTGGTGGATTAATGCCACTGTTAAGAAGGGATAAAAGCATTTAAAATGAATAAGAGACCATTCTTCACCACGAGAGCCTCAGTCAATAATAGAAAAAAATATTATTGGACTAAGTAATGCTTTGTGGTACAGAAACTCATAGAAAATCTCATCCCTTGAATGATTGTAATTGGAGAGGTACCAGCCAAAATTACAAATGGGACCCACTTGAGTAATAGGATGATTGAGAGAGGAATTATTAGTGAAACAAAGGTTTAATGTCAAAGGAATTTTATATATGAAGTATAGATCTTTATCTTATTTACATATTAATTTCTACCTTGAGTCTAGTCTTAAAACTGAGCTTCATCTGTCTTCACTAACTGTGATATGTTAATGGTCCTCCATCATGGACCATAATTATGTTCTTTCTTAATGGCATTTAAACACATGAAAACATCCAAGGGATTTTGGGAATTTGTAGTCTATGTATCAGACAGTCTTATTGTATCCTTAATGACCCTTGTATATTTATCTATATCTGGGAAGCAATGATCAAGTGCATTGCATGCAAAGAAAGCATAAAGCAGAAAATAACCAAAAAAAAAAAAAGGTAAATGCTATGTATTTTGAAAACCTAACTTGTTAGTTCCACGACTTTATCATATAAATGAACTTTTAATAAAGAAAAGGTCATGGCCCCTGCAATTTAGATTGCATAAATAGGCAAGCTTAAAAAAAAAAAAAGCTTGCAGCAGTTGGTTTTCAGCGAAACAAGACGAGAATGGGCACATAGATGAGTGAGCTTTATTTTTCTTCTTTTTTCTTAGTACTTAAGTAACTTTTACGGATAGGAAAAAAGCATATAGATTATTGTCCTGAGTGGTTTTATTAATGGTCACATAAGTTTAAACTTATACTAAATTTCAGTATATTGACTAGCATTCAAATGGCATTATTAAATTAACTTAACTTAGGTTTTCTTTTAATAAGGTTACTATTGTCAAAGTTTTCTAGAGATTTAGCCAAATTCTTGACATGCTGGCTATATATAATAGAGTTCTGTACCCTATTTAATTAAAACCAGATCAAAAAATTTTTATACTAGCTCTCATGCCAAAAACCTAGCTGACATTCTACTAAATGTATCACTAGTAATCATATTGAAGCAAAATTAGTGCTAATAATTCTTATGATACAAATTCAAAATTAAACTATAAGACAAATGGAAGTTTAGTCTCCATAAAGTTTGATCATATGCTCAGTGATAAACTGCCTATGGAAAAATTAAGCTATAATTTTACTGAACAGGATATTTGGGGCTGCAATTGAACTTATCTTGCAAAAATATCTTATTCATTGACCACCATGCCATGTGGTGTCTCTTTTTACCATACATCTCTTTAGGTTTTTGTTTTCAACAATTTGTGGACTCAGCTGTGCCATCAGCAGCTGAAACTTTTGCACTTGTATTACTGTTAGTTAATTTATAAATGAGCATAAGGATGCTGCCCAAATTAACAAGAATAAAGATGTCTTTGTCCGCCCATGTAAAATATGATATAGATATTCTTATTTGAGTATAATTTTTTTTGTTACGCCTTTTATTTGTAAAACATACACTCCATAAGTGACTAGCCTCATGTGTTTTTTGATTGGAATTAATTAAGTATTTGAATTTCAAATTTCTGCTACTTAAGTTTGAAATGTGTTTCTTGAAGGTTGGAGTCACCAAGCTTTAAGCTTTTAGGTATCATTGTGATAATATCTGCTGGAATTTTATTAACGGGTAAGCACCTTCCTTTTTTTTTTTTGGTTCTTGTTCTCTTAGTTTTTAGGCAATTATTTTTCAGGCACTCGTATGCTTTTTCTGTCATTTTCAGCTTATTGGGGGAGAACGATTATAGCACTTGACTATCGAGGAAATAGTTAATATAATAATGTTCCCATATCATATAGGTCAAGGATGTGTTTTCTCCTCTATCTTATATTACTCTTTTCATGCAAGCTTGCAATATTTTCTTTTTCCAGTGGCAAAGGAGACAGAGTTTGAGTTTTGGGGATTTGTACTTGTTCTGCTTGCTGCTGTTATGTCTGGGTTTCGCTGGTGCATGACTCAAATTCTTCTGCAGGTATGATCTTATTGACATATTGACATATATTTAATATCATAGTTAGTGACACAAAATCAGTAACCTTATAAGTTTTAACACGAAAATAGAGTTTCTTACTGACTCTCGTTTCTGTTTTTCTTTCTCCCCTTGAAACTTGATTCTTCAATTCGGTGATGCATGGCAATTGAAACTGACATAAAGAAAGAAGAATATGGTAGGCACCTGTCGCCCCTATCCCATCCTCCTCATTTAATTGCTGTTATCATTTTAGAAATGTTGAATGCTTGTTGGTTTTTGTGCGTTATTTATATGTTTGTAGCTACGCAATTGCAGGGAATGAATTTTTTACATGATCTCAAGGAATGATTTCGATAACCGCCTTTTGGGCTGTTGGTTGGTTGTTTTTCATGTCTCCTTTCTTAAGAACAGAAAATTCTTTGGGCAAGTAATATAATCCTAGACAATAATTGTCAAAAAAGAATTAATATTGAATCTAGATAGGGCTTGTCAATTCTCTGTCTCAATCTTTAATTGCTCTTGTGGATGATAGTTTGAGTAGGATGGCTGATAGGGCTGCTCAAAGGGGTTTAATTCATTGTGTCAATTTAATTTGTTTTCTTAACAAGAAAACCTTCACTAAAACCCCACACAAATTATGAACGTTACATGTATGTTGTTTTGAGCAACATCTATACTATCATGCATCATTAAGACTTTTTTTTTTGGTTCTCTTCAGGTTTGAAAAATCCTCTCACATTGATGAGCTATGTGACTCCAGTAATGGCAATGATAACTGCGCTTCTTTCTCTGATGTTGGATCCATGGCAAGAATTTAAAATGAGCAGTTACTTCGATAATTCTAGGCACATTACTCGTAGCTGCCTATTGATGCTTTTTGGTGGAACACTAGCCTTTTTCATGGTATAAATATAATTGAACTGTGTTCTTAGACCACTTACCTTTCTTTTTTCTTTTAATTGCTTCTGAGAGTGGGTTCGGGCTTGCTGTGTTTGTATAGCACTTGAAAAGTGAATATCGATTTTTCTAGTTGAAATGACCTTTTTCATGTTCCAAAGTTGCTCAAACTGAAGGTATTAAGTTCATGACTCACACTATGAAGAGTTGGAGAAAGTAGAGCATGACTAAACAATGGCACAATGATCCTGGATAATAAATTTTGTTTTATGGCAGAAGGATCTACCATGGAGGCAGATTTTCTCATCATTGATTAATTAAGAAGAATTATGATAATATAAAAGACCTCTATATAACACTTACAACTCTAGGGTTGGTATTCGAGAGAGTGGCGTCCGTAAGTTCTGGAATGTAAATAGCATCCATTAGGAACATCGAAGATGGTTGAAGGATATGTGTGAAAAGGCAACCATTAGTTGACAGCCTGGGGCAACAAAAATATTTTACTGCCACATTTGTGTTGCATCAAGGATTTTTCTTGATCACTGTTCTTACTTTGACCATTGTTGATGATTTGATAAAACACATCCACAAGTATTTCTATTGGTGTGGTGACAGTTGCTTATAATATAGTTTTGATAGATGAATCCCGATTAAGATTGGCAATTGAGGTATGGAGAAGCATCCTAGAGAAGTGTCTCAGTTAAGTAGAAATAAAATAAGGTACATGCAATGGATGTATAGTAATGAAAGGGAAACTGAGAGTAACCAAAATGATGTTGGTGTAGATGATGTAATGAATCTCACAGAGCACTCACTGAAAACAGTGGGCTTACTAGTCAGAGAAATGGTGGAAATAAGGATGTCACCAGCCATCGTGTTAAAACATGATAGATGAACACTCTCGTGCACTATTATTCTTGTATGATTATGATTATAAAATACCAGCTAAATTGAATACAAAACTGCAACTTTATCTGTTATGATGTAGTAGTGAACAATGAAAATACATGTACAAATTATTCAGGTAAGCAGATATGAAAAAACTAAGATGGATTTTGAAGAAATTTAAGGGTGAATTGGGTTTTTAACGAATGAAATTTTTGGAAGATGCCAGTGGATTCATCAAGGAAAAGTTGCGAGAAACAAGATCAAGATGATTTGGACATGAGATTCGTAGACTAGCAACTGTGTTGATGATGAAGCTTTGGCATTTTGAAGTTGCAGGATACAAGAAAGCAAGAGGCAGGCTTGTTATGATATGGGATAAATAGTGAAAAAAATTTAGTGACCCTAATATATCTAAGAGAAGCCTTGACGTGAGCAAAATGAAGGAAAAAAAATCTTTGTAGCTACCAACCAACCCAAATACCTGGGGATTGGATTTAATTGGTTGAGATGAACAGTTTATATTTGTTTTGGTTTATGATTATGATGTTGAAGAAATTGGTGTTTTCTTTCTTTTTGCAGGTTTTAACAGAATACGTTCTTATTTCAGTAACAAGTGCAGTCACAGTGACTATAGCTGGTGTTGTCAAGGAGGCAGTCACCATATTGGTATCAGCTGTTACTGTTTTCTTCCCGCTTTCATAAAAAAAAAAAAAAAAGAAAGAAATGTTGGCCAATCGAAAACTTTTGCTGCTCTTGAACACCTGCTTCCGTTTTTCATTGGTGAAATCTTTGAGCTATGTTTCATTTCATGTATGAACTATACTACCATAGAAGAAAATTGCAGCATATTAGTAGACTTATTTGCATGGTTATATGCTTCTCTATAGCCTTTTTTTGCTCACTAATTTATCATTAACTCTATTTAATCTGGCATTATAAGCTTGAGTCAGATGTTAATCTTGCTTTTTTTCTACCTGAAGTCTAAGCTTTGTGATTTATTACTGTACCACTTGTACCTCTTTGTGGTTTTTATTTTAGGTAATAACTCTATTGTGAGTTTGCTATACCTAGCTCTCAATAAATGTTCTTCTGAATATTGTTATGCATAATCAGGTTGCAGTCTTTTACTTCCATGATGAATTTACATGGTTGAAAGGTGTTGGGCTTCTTGTCATTATGGTGGGTGTCAGTTTATTCAACTGGTACAAGTAAGTCATCAATCAGCTGAGTCTTGAAACAATTTAATATTTTACCATTGATTACTCTATTCTTAGTAGTCATCATAGTGTCATGAATAAAATGTGAATCCCACCTCGGAAAGTAGTAGAGCGGGTCCTTGGCTTATAAGTGAGGGCACTGCACACCCTAATAGGCTAGTTTGGGGAGAAGGTAATGGCCTGTGACAAGTGGTAATAGTTCAATGCTTAGGTATTGTCGGGTGGATCCCTCTCATCCGACATGTATGGAGCCGGTGCAATGAGGCTGTTGCACAATCGGGTGGGGTAGAATGTTATGAATGAAATGTGAATCCTACATTGAAAAGTTGTACAGGGAGTCTTGGACTTATAAACATGGGCACTGCATATCCTAATATGCTAGTCTTTTGGGGAGAAGGTATGGCCCCATGACAATAGTCTTGAAACAAATTAATTTATATTGTTATTGATCACTCCATTCTGTCTTCTTAGTCAAGTTTTTCTTTTGGGTCCTAGTTATCTAAAGTTCCTGAATCTGACATTTTGACTAAGAAATATAGAGGCAATTGGTTGATTTAGTTCTGACCTGAGGTCTTTTGTATTTATCAAGTTTCAAGGGCTCATCTTGATTGATTAGTACTTGACACATTCCCCAAAGACAATCGTTTTTCTTGGTCCTTCAGTACTGCACTTGACCTTCAAAGTGAAATTTGAAGTTGAAACATTTTTATGTCCTGAATTTTACTCCCAACGAAGTTATACTTCAAATTGGCAGCACATCCAATTTTTGTGGAAGTGATACCTCATTTTTGTAATATAATATATATATATATATATATATTTTTCAGATATGACAGGTTACAAAAGCATCAAATGGCTGAGGATGACATGGCTGGGTCACTTACAGCTAATGGTTCTGCAAAATATGTTATACTGGAGGAGATGGATGATCAAGATGATACCAGCTAGTGCTTTTATGTTCTTGAGTACGTTTCTTACAATCCTCTAGAATGAATATTGTTACTGTGCAGTTTGTGCTGTCATCGGCTCTATTACGTGAAATGCTTTTATGCTGTTTTTATCATTTCAATTTGTTCTCATCTGCAATTATATATTGAAATTTGATATTCTCAGACCTCGCTTCTCGGAGAAGGTTGTCATGAGTGTGGCTGGCAACTAATGCCAAATTTGCTGGTTCTGCAGTCATCAACCTTTGCACTTTTGTCTCTGCTGAGTCAGAATGATTGTGAATTAACAAATGTTTGGGACATCCATTTATTCCTGAACTTGTTGCCTTGCAATCATTTGCAGAAGACCTATATTGGTACCCAAGTTTTCTCAAGCTTTCAGGAGTTTGAATATTTTATTCTGCAATAAGATAATATTTGATTGTTTTTTTTTCCTCCCATTCTTTTTGTAATTGTCTCTTTTAGACATTGGATGTAACTGAAGCAGCATTGTATGCAGATTCTGCTTTTCTCATGAGGAAGAGTTATTACACTGGTGATGTGTAAATATGAAATTCTTGACTCGCTGGAAATGTCAGCATTGAATTCTTATCCTATGTCGCGTTTCTTTTGGTCTCTGGTTGCACTCTGTACTTTATGTATTAGACCTACCAGACCGGTCCATGGATATTGCATATGTTCTGTTATTTTAACTTTTCTGCAAAAGTTAGCTGAAAATGCTTCACCGTTAAATAGATCATCTTTGAACTTGGTTTCGTCATCTGTGTCTGGAAGTTCTTTCTCCATGCCATTCTAGTAAAATGTATTTGAACACTCTAGTTTTTGAGGGAATTGGGGAAGGGGTTGTGTATTCTAAAAGTACAATGAAAAGTAAAATGGCCAAATGCAAAATTTCATCCCTGAACTTTACTTAATTAACCTCTCAACACTCTAACTTTTATTATGTTCTATTCAATATTTAAACTTTTATTTTGGACCTATCTAACCCCTATAATATATAAAATTAAAATATTTTATAAATTAATGTCGATATGAACACAAAATAAACTTAACAATTAAAAATAATTTTTTCTAACTTTTTTAACATTAGTTTTTATTCTAATTATATTGTTTTGAAATTAACTTTAACATTTTATACCTTTAAAATTATTTGAAATTAAATATTTATCCGTTTTGATATCCGTTTTAATTAAAAGGTTAAAAAAGTTTTAAAAAAAAGTTTAAAAGTTGAAAAGAAAATAATAAAAGTTGAGGAGTGTTAGAGGTTAATTATGTAAAATTTAAGGGTGAAATTATGCATTCAAAATAGAAAGACAAAAATGTTGTTTCGTACGTGTGTAAAATTTTGGAATAATTACAAATTTAACTAAGGTTTGATTGTGTTTTTTCATTCACATTTTTCATGAACTTTTTTCACACTTATCTAAAGCGCTTTTCACTTTTTTTTTTTTTTTCATTTTTATGGTTTTTTCTTATTCTTGTTGTTTTTGTTGTTGTTATTATTACTACTACTACTACTATTATTACTATTATTATTCCATAATTACTCTTTTATTTATTTTTTCTTTTTTTGGTTATTTTATTTCATAACTATTTTATTTTGATATTATTATTCATTCTCCTATTCTATTTATT
>CATIWM010006534.1:0-12608 GCA_949671775.1 Mallotus repandus | reverse complement strand
CCTCCAAATCTTAACATGTTTAAGACTTGCTACCTGACCATGCCATATCTCATATATTGTGATAGAAATGGACTTAGAAGGAACATGATTAAGGATTTAGGAGGCTGTTTGGAGTGCAAAACCCCAAAGTGATATAGGAAGATTGGTGAAACTCATCATGGAATGTACCTTATCCAATAAAGTACGATTACGCCTCTTGGACACACCATTTAATTGAGGTGTTCCAGGCAGTGTGAGTTGTGATGTAATGCCATGTTCCTTAAGAAACTCAATGAACTTGGTACTTAAGTATTCACCTCCTCGATCTGACCTTAGAGTTTTAATACTTTTCCCAGTTTGCTTCTATACTTGGGCCTTGAACTCCTTAAACTTTTAAAGGGATTCACTCTTGTTCTTCATAAGAAGCTCGATAGATAATTTATAAAGGTTATAAAGTAGTAGAAACAACCTCTTGCCATTTCACTAAATGGTCCATATACATAACTATGTATGATCTCCAATACATCATTGGCTCTTGCCATTTGTCTAATAAATGGTGATCTAGTCATCTTGCCTTGAAGACAAGCCTCAAAAGTCAAATCGAATATGGATTCAAAATTGCTTAAGATTCCCATCTTTTTTAACTTAATGATCCTATCCTCCGCAATGTGACATGATCTCAAGTGCCATAGATATTTTGAGTTAAAGGCATTTTCAATTAGCATCGCATTAACATCACTCACATTAATTTGAGGCTTATTGTTATTGGACTTATTATCAACATAATATAAACCATGTATTAAATAACCCATGCTAACCAATTCATTTCCAAAATGAATCTTACGTACATCTCTACAGAAGAGGAATTCATAACCCTTTATAGTTAAACTAGAAATAGAGACAATGTTCTTATATGCATTAGGTACATGCAATACATCTTCCAATAACAAAACGTGATTATAAAAATCAATTGAAGTGGATCCTATAGCTTTAACCGCAATACTTGCTCCATTCCCAAGTCTTAAGGTCACTTCATTGGGCCTTAACCTTCTCTCATTTGTTAGATCCTGCAAGGATGAACAAATGTGAGAACTTACATTGGTATCCAACGCCCATGCATTAGATGAGCTTTTAGAACATTTAGAAGTAAATAAATTAGAGAAAGTCTCACCTTCTTCTTGTTTGCCCTTTCGTTTTATCTTATAGGACTCGAGGAACTTAGGGCAACTCCTCTTCTAATGTCCTTCACCTTGGCAATGGAAACACTTTCCTTTGCCTTGCTCTTCCCTCACAATGGCCTTGCCCTTATTCTTGGCTATGCCACCTATGGGCTTGACAACATTTGTTTTGCCCTTCTTCTTCTTATTGCCTTTCTTTTTAGTCCCACTATAAGTGGCAATAAGGGTAACCTCTTTCCCTTTGCTCCCTTGGATAGCCTTTTGGGCCATCACAAACATGTTTAAAAGCTCTGTAAGAGTGCACTCTATCTTTTTTATATGGAAGTTGGCAATGGTTTACCCAAAAGATTCGGGAAGGGAATGGAGGATCAAATCTACTTGGAGGTGGAAGTCCATTGTGAAGTCTAGACACTCCTCTATTAATCCAATTATGGAGTTCACATGGGCTCCCACATCCTCTCCCTCCTTCATCTTAGCTCGAAAGAGTCATTTCGATATCTCATATCTAGTAGTCCTACTTTGTTCACCAAATAACTCTTGAAGGTGAAGTAGGATTTCCTTTGCACTTGTGTACTTCTCATGTTGCCGATGGATTTCAGTGCTCATGGAAGCCCACATGATGCAACATGTTTATATATCATCATCATTCCATTTATCAAGAGTGATTTGTTCCTTTTGGAAGCATTTTTGAGAAGTGGTCTGGGTGGGATTTGTTCTAATACATAAAGTATTTTCTTGGAAGCTAAAACAACTTTTAGGTTCCTTAGCCAATCTATGAAATTAAGGCCCGTGAGCCTATGTCGGTCGAGTATGATTGTGAGTGGGTTTGATGGTCTCATATTATCAAGTTTCTATAAAGGTAATAAGATTGATAAGTTATATGACATTGTTTATTTTACCATTAGATTTAGTCTTTAATCGTAATGGTCTCCCACTAACTTGGCAAATCCTACACTTCCAAAGTAGGAAACGAAAATCCTTTGTTGGATGGATTTCTAGTGGGTCATGGAGTTCTTAATGGGCTACTAATATTCCTCAGGTACACATTTCCATTCTTGGAATAATAGTTCTCATTAAGTGGACAACTCTTGTGCATCACATCTCATGTAAGGTTCCATCAATCGGGCTTCTAATGTTATGAGCCTCAGGTACACATTGTTGTTCTTGGCCTTTGGCATTAGTTAGGTCCATACCATTGGATCAGTGTGATGTATGGATTTGAACACTATAAACCTCAGGTACTCCTATTTGCCATTCTTGGCCCATAGTGTATCCATACACCCATAACATCTCATGCTTAATAATAACACTACATGAATCTATTAGGCCTAATGTACACCCATATATGTCCATAGCCGATATACATAAGCCCAAAATTATGCAAGTTATTGCTCCAATGGAGAGCGTAGACCTAAATTTAATTTGGAAGATTTTTGGGTCTATAATTATTAAGGTCTCACTTTGCACATTAGCCAATTTCAATTTTATATATCTCATATATACATGGCATGGCATCTATTCATATATACATATCACATATGCATATAGCATGTTACAACATATATATCACATATATACATAGAACATTCAAAATGGATGCACAAATAAGGAGTGATTGTGGGCCTTTCCTAAGCCTATTCTAACTCTTAGAATAAATTACAAACGGGCCTAGCCAAAGAAAAGACTTCAAGTCATGAACTCCTTTGTCACTATCTCCATAGGCCTTGATCTATGCCACCAAAGGGTTGAATGGGCCACTATCTTGAACACTTTAAGCCTTAAGTCACAACTCTTGTGATTTACATTCAATCCTTGGCATACCAAGGCAAAAATTTACATCCTAAATCTATGTAATTAACATTTAATTACATACCAAAAAATAATAAAATTAATTATTATTACAAATAATAGGATGTAAACTAAGTCCATGATCATTCCTTGCATGGATGACAAGCAAATATTTAATAAAATACAACTCTTGCATATTATCATGTATTTGCAAAGTCAAACAAATAAGAAAAATAATTTTTTTAATAATGTTGTCTTGTTACAGTACCATGAACAATATACTGCACAGTACCATGAACAGTATACTAGAATGGTACTATGAACCATATACTGCTATAGTACCATGACTAGTACACTGTGAACAATACATGAACAACTCTTGCAACTAACAACAAGCATAATCACAACTCTTGTAATTATTATAACATTTAGCATGTAAATTATATGGTTTTGGCTCTAATACCACTTGAAGGAATCAATTACACACACCGGAATACGGCGAAAGTGTGGTGTAAGCAAGAAATCAGTTAGGATAAATTTTAAAAAAATTTCCTTGTGTGTAACCCTTGCATGAAAGGCAAGAATTCAGAAACTACCAAGATCACAACACATTAATTTACCCAACTAATTACTTGCATGCTTAATAGACAACATAAATCAAAGATTCACAAAACAACCAAAATACAAAGCATGGCAAAAGACCTAAATCTAGAGTTTAGTAACTCTTACAAGGTCCAAATGTCGGTAGCACACTCGATAGGCTTTAGGAAATGGTTGTTCATCTTCCCTTTTGAATTCATAGGAGTCATTCCAAGTAGCTTTGAAGGCCTCCTTCCTATCCTTTGCTCTTTTGTTCTAGAATTTGAGTAAGAGACACTCAGTTCGGATGTGACTCGGTTTCTTGCATTCATAGCAAGTAACTTCTTTGGTTTTCTTCTTACTATATCCTTCATACTTCTTGTTGAAGTCTCTTGTTCTTGATGAATTTTTTTCTCTCAAGAACTTTTTGAAACTTCTAGTAAGCATGGCAACTTCATCATCTTCATCACTAGAACCTTCAATAATTTCTTCTTCATGTTCTTCTTATGAAGCCTTTAACGTTATACTCTTTTTCTTTTCTTGCTTTTCTTCTTGCTCTTCACCTCTTTATTTTATGGTAAGCTCATGTGTAAGAATCTTTCCAATAAGCACATCGGTTGAAAGAGTAGTAAGATCTTGAGCTTCCTCAATTAAAGTAACTTAAGATTCTTAATCCTTCTTAGGTAGGATTCTTAGAATCTTGTTTTTTACTTCTTCCTTGGTGAAATGTTTACCAAGTTTCTTGAGGGTGGTGACAAGACCATTAAGGCAATTTGTCATTTTGATGATTGATTCTCGAGACTTCATCTTGAAGAGTTCATACTCATACATGTGGAGTTGAACCTTCTTGCTTCTAACTTGAACATTTCCTTCGTAATGATTTTCCAAGGTTCCCATATTTCCTTTGCCACATTGCAATGTTGTTGCCTCCTTCTTCATTTGACATAGAAGAGACTAGAGTGATCATAGCCTTTTTTTTGTGATTTCCTTCTTTTTGATTGGCGTTCCAATTATCTCTTGAAACTTTAATAATCACACCATCAATTATAGCTTTAGGTGGTTCCCAACCTTTTTAGATAATGTCCCAAAGTTTGATGAAATCATAATCAAGATAGAGCTCCATTTTGAACTTTTAATAAAGGTAGTCACTTCCATCAAAGAAAGGTCTAAGAGAAGAGATGTTTTCACTTCCCATGATCTTGGATTCTAGCAATGAAGTACTTAGAATTCAAGCTCTGATACCAAATGAAAGAGCCCTAGAGGGATGGGGGTGAATAGGGATATAGAATAAAAATCAAAACTTAAAACAAATAAACAAGAATTGAAAGAATGTTGAGAAGGAAGAATGAAGAACATAAGAATTTTTGGAGTTCGGATTCTCAACAATCTTACGTCTCCATCTAACTTATCCCCAAGTTAGGATTTTTCAATCACCCATAATCTTATTCATAAGATTGAGTATACACAAGAGTTTAAGGCTCATTCTTATAACCTTACAAACAAGAGTTTTAAGGCTCACTCTAAAACCAATTCCCAAGTGTTTTAATGGCTGAACACTTAAACCAATTCCTTTAGAATAAAACCTCACTTCCCATTTTCTAAATCCCAAAAAATAAAAGAATAAGAATTTCTATTCTAACACTCACCACACTCTCACAAGATTTCATCAAATACAAGAATGAATTAAAGAGAATTTTGAGCTTAATTTAATACTTTGAAGTATATAATGAATAAACAAGTTTCTTAACCTCTAAATGATCTTCAGAGGTTGTATTTATAGTTGAGCAATTCAATTATAGTTGTTAGAAACAATAATTTTTTCCAATAAATTCAAACTTCATTTGAATGAAATTTGGAAATTTGAGCTATAAAAACTCTGCTCTAGGTCGGGATTTCATCAGTCCCAATCGGGATTTCATCAGTCCCAATCGGGATTTCATCAGTCTCGGTCGAGACATTCAAAACTATATCTGTTATAGCCATTGAATTTGAGTCCTACACTGGTCTCGAACATGACCACATTGATCTCAGTCATGACATTGGCTCAGGATATGTACTGGAAGTTTTTTTCAATTTGGTGAAATTTAGTCCCGGTCGGGACTAGCATGCTCCCAGTCTGGATCATGACTTTATCCCTTGGATATGATCGAATCAGCCTAATATTTCTTCATAAAAGTTGTATATATTTGTCTTATCTTTCCATATCACTTTGAATAACCTAATTTGGACTTCTGTAGCTTAAGATATTATTAAAATACTAAGAGTTGTACAACTTAAAATGAAAGTTGCATATGCTGATTTTAACTGAAGATTTACTATCCCAAATGAACTCGGATTTTGACAAATAAGATCAATTCAGAAATGTTGTGATGTCTACTTAAAATTTTAAGAAGATCACTTTCTCATTATAAAGCACTAAGGATTTCAAAAGCCTTTCTAAATCTTAAAAGTCGAATCAGCCCAAAAGCATACTTATCAATCCCGATTGTGAGCATTTTGATTTCCAATTGAGTCCTAACTTATACACACTAAAACAAGCAAAATTAAATGCTCAAAATTAAGTTTTTTAAGATCAAAATTGATATTGATCATTGGTAAGGTCAACAAATAAGAACCGACATAGCCCTTTTTATTCTTGTGATTCTCCTCTCTTTCTTCTTAAAAGCATTCATTTCTTTCCTTTAGAAAATAAATTCCTCAACTATTTTCATAGGAAGGTTCCACCCATCTGATATCACATATTATAATTTAATAGGATCACTATCAAGGTAAAACTCCATTTTATGTTCCTAAAAGGGATAATCACTCCCATTAAAATATGGTCTACAGCTTTGGAATTTTAGAAATTCACTCCTATTATATAATCTAATTGCAATTAAGTATCAAGAAGCCAAGCTTTCATATGAATTATTGGAGCTCTAGAGGAGGGAAGGGGAGTGAATAGGACTAATAAGAGGTCTAGAGGAAAATTCAAAGATTAAAGGGAAAATAAAAAAGTGATGTAGAAAGAATGAATATGAATAAGAAAGATAACAAAGCTAAGATCAAGCATAAGAATAAAAATGATTTAAGGAAGTTTAGATTCTCAACCAATCCTATATCTCCTATCTAACTTATCCTTAAGTTAGGATTTTTAAACCACTCATTTTAACCTATTAATTTAGATTGATTACACAAGGATTTTTTTCAAGGCTCAACTCGAACCTTTACACAAATAAGTTTTTCTTAGATCAACTCAAATCATAATAAAAAAATCCAAGTATTTTCAAGGTTCACACTTAAATCTTTCCACTAGAGTTTTTAAAGTTAACCCATAGCTTTTTTACAATAAGTGTTTTTATAAGGGCTTAACACTAACCTAAGATTTAGATAGTTCCTCACTTCCCACTATTCTAACCTCAAGAATGAGTAAAATAACCTATCTCTATCACTCCCCAACTTTCTCAAGAGTTTGGTTGCAAGTGTTGAATACAAAGAACATTTAATTTTAAGAAGTTTTCTAAGAAACAAATTTGATCATTAATTTTTCTAAAAAAATTCTTACTATATTCAATATGTTTTAAGGAAATATTTATAGCTAGAGACTCAAATTTTAGATGTTAGAGTCATCCCAAAATGTTCACACTTTCTCATTCTTCATTTAGTGTTTTTTTTTTAATTGTAGGAGAAAAGTTGTTCACAATTATGAGGGAAGGTTTCACGATTGTGAACTATGATTTTATAGCCGTTGGGGCTTTGAAATTACTGTTATAAAGGTTGCCAAGTTTAAGTAGCTATGCTCACGATCCTGCTTATGATCATGATGGGACATGAGCAGCGCTGCCCCTTTTATTCATTTGTATTTCACTTTCTAGGGATCATTATTGGGATTAATTGTGAGAGTGATGCTCATGATTGTGAGGGTGATGCTCATAACCATAAGGGACACTACCACTTCAGATGACATGAATTTGGCAATCTTTTGGATTGTGATGCTCCTCACAATCTTAGTGGATTCTTGTGACTCTAAAATTACTTTATTTTAAGTCTAATTTGTTACTCATTTATCATGAATTTTATCCTAACTTGTATGCACACTTAAACACACATATTAGTAGACTAAAATTAATTATTAAAGTTACAACCAAGGGTAATTAAATATTAATCATGCAAAAGTCAACAATATATCTAGGTATAATCTAGATGCATAATATGATGGAGTTATTTATATTATGTCACATTTCTAAGCATATAGCTACTGATATTTCTTGCCTTCTAACTTTTAGGTTTCTTTAAATTATAATTTAGTTTAGATATTATATATAAAGGTAAGTGTTCTAGGTGTTTTGTATTAGAGCCCTAGAGGGGAGGATGAATAGAGCTAATTAAAGTGTAAAGGAAAATTGAAAAATTAAAAGGAAATTAAAAGTTGATTTAGGAAGAATGAATATAAACAAGAATAAGAACAAGAAAGAAAAGTTGAACATAAGGAATTAAAGAGTTCGGTTCCTCAATAAACCTATATCTCCACCTAAGTTATCCCTAAGTTAAGATTTTCAATCGCTCACACCAATCTTATTCCCAAGATTGACTACAAGATGGTGTTTTCAATGGCTCACATCAAACCTTACAACCTTATGTTTTTGCCTAGGCTTAAAATTAACCTTACACAGAGTGTTTTAAGGCTAAGACTCAATCTATTCTCAATTGTTTTCAAAGATCACACTTAAACCTTTCCACTGGAGTTTTCAAGGCCAACTCACAACCTTTTACATTAAGTATTTTTTACAAAGGCTCAACACTAACCCAAGATTTGAATAGTTCCTCACTTTCCATTATTCCAACCCCAAGAATGAGTAGAATGAGAAACCTATCTCTAACTTACCCCAATTCTCACAAGAGTATTTGACACAAACTCAACAAGAGTTTTTTTATAAAGAATTAAACATTTGCAAAGAGAATTATTAAGAAATAAAAATACAAAGCTTTTAGAGCACAATAATTTTTTCTCAACTAACCATCTAACTTCTTAAATGAGTTATTGGCATGATTTTTATAGCGGAGGATGAAATTATAGCTGTTGGAGCATTAATTTTTGTCTTTAACATTTTTCCATCTTCATTTAATGTTTTTTCACTTTTTAGAGGAGAAATAATGCTCATGATCGTGAGGAGAGATGTCATAATTATGACCTTTAGTTTCATAGCCACTGAATCTCTAGAATAGCCATTATAGAGATTGCTACATCATCAAGGTGATCTCTTGATTCCGATCACAACTCTGACCATACTCATGAGAGTCATTGCCTTTTTCATTTACTTGAGTTTAATAATTTCTTAGTTTAATCAATGGATTTTCATTTAAAATTTAGACTAAGTATTATTTATGAGATGATTTAAATATTTCGGAAGTAATTCTTCAAAGTTCTTTGAGTTTCATTCAATTTAGATTGGTTCAAAGTAGGCATACAAAATGAAGAACAATAGTCCTTTCAATGACACAACCATCCATAGTTGAGACACAACTGTGTCTTGCAACTACTCTGGGAATGCACACCCATGAACACAGTCATGTTAGGCCTCAATACAGTTGTGAACTATAAGTTCCCTATGGGAATGCACCCATGCAAACAACCCTGCACACTTAAAATCTGTTTGGCATCACTTCTAGCTTTGAGCAGGAACCCTAATATTTATGTCTCTTAGCCCAACTTTATATCAATTATAAAATGCATAGTTTAACAAAACATTTTCAAGTCTTATTGACCTCATTTTAATAGAATTATTGAATTAACGGATGCAAGGATTTATACGCTTAACATGTTACATTTTTCCTTGGAAAAACTGCATTGACATAGCACCCAAAAGCTTGAAGACTAAAAAAACTACCATTAATTTTTTTTTAAAAAAAAGCACCATGCCCATTGATGCCTAATTTTAATATAAAAAAAAAGGCACCAAACCCCTAGTATAGCAAAACCCAATTAAATGGTTGACACACTCACTCTCTCCTCTCTATCAACCAAAAATTAAAATTTAAAAGAGTGAACTTTGAGTTTTAGGATGAAGAAAAGCAACACTCCATTATAAATAACTAAAATTGAAGCTAAATTCCACCATTGTGATTGTCCTTTTTTACATCATTGAAAGTTTGAATTTTTCTTTTAATTCCATCAGTATAATTAAACCATTGAATCTGAAATTGAATAAAATCAAAATAAAAGATTATCAATATTATACAAAAGCAAAAAAGTCAATGTTAAAAATTTTCATATGATGATCAACGAAGTTATAACGCAAAGGGGATGGAAGAGGTATCGATTGCCAAGTTGGAAGAGTTGATAGTAAGAACACTCTAACTACTAGTCATATGGCTGTGGATGAATGGTGGTGGTGGTGGTGGTGGTGGTAATGGAAAAAAATGCCTAATTTTAATTTTAATTTTGAGTAGAAGAAATAGTTGAATTTTTTATTTTGATTCATTGAGCAGTAAAATAAGAAAGAATTTGATTTTAAATTTTGATTGTGATACCTTGAGATAGAAAGTATATACACTGAATATGTTCTTTCTCTTTATTTATGTATTCTTTTTTTTAAAAAAAAAAATCTGCAATACCTTTAAGGTATTGGTATCGTAAAAAAAACCTTCAAAAAAAGTACCTACAATAGGTTAATTGGTAAATATTAAAAATTAAAAATCTTCATTATAGTTTTCATGTTATGTTTTTAAAACATATTTAAAACCCATATTTGGAAAAAGAATAAGTGAAAATTTTATCAAACACAAACTGTATTTTATTTTTTACAAAAGAAAGAAACTAAAAAAATTGTACCATCACTATCAATCCCTCATATTCAACTTGCTCAAATTCAATAATGCTTTTCAATCTCTTAAATTTTAACCATCACTTTCAATTCTTATGATTCAACCATCATCCAATTCATAATTCAGATAAGTTTCTAAAATGTATATCAATTTACAATTGTTTCAATTATCAGTTTCTGATTTTGTTTGTATTTTTATTTTTCAGTTGTTTCAATTAATGCTTTCTAATTTGCTTTGTGTTTAAAATTGATTATTTTGAAATAGAATGAAAAGAATTTTCTATTAGTATAATAGAGTCAACCAAATTTTTTTTATTGATATGTATCATTTTGTGGTTAACAAATTGTTGATTACATTTGAGAATGAATAATATCAACCAAAATTTATTGAAATATATATATATATATATATAATATACGATAAACCACTAATGGAAGCTTAGTGAAATATATATTCTCCTTGATATTTGTGGTTTTACTTGGTATTTATGGTGGACCATATTTCATTTTATGGTCTACCATATATCATGATATGATTTATCATATATGAACTTTTTTATAAGCAGACTATGTCTCAGTGGGAAAATATTTTTTAAAAAGAGGATATTAATGATCTGGATTAGCATAATAAAGGGTACAATGATCAATTTGGTGGTTGTAAGACTTGCTATAGTTCTCCACAAATTTATTTGAGTAATGAAGAGGTTGATCTTACTATTATGTCTACTGATTGTAACAAATTATCAAATCAACAATGTGAGAAAAATAATAGTAGGTATGACTAGTCTTCTTTATCCATAGGAATTTCTAAAGGAACTGAGGAGTAGTGTATATAGGATTTAATAGAATTTAAATTCGATCAATTGAAGATGCTGAAAAATTTTACAACACTTATTCAAGTGTTATGGGTTTTAGCATGTGAAAAGATGATATAAGGTATTATAAAAATGGCACTGTAAGCACCCAATTTCTGGATGATTTGAGTTTGGATGTGACAGAGGACCCAATAATGAAAACTGACTGTGAAATTAGATTTATTAAATCTGATTTATTTGTTTTGAATTAAATTGTAAATTATTTTATTTTAGGACTTATTTTAAAATTTATCACTTTATTTATTTATTTATTTTAAAATAAATTTTCAAAAAAGAAATAATTTTTTTTAAATAATAATAATAATAATAAATTGAAAAAAAAATTTACTTTTGCCGAACTTGGCCCAAACGGCCAAATTATTTTGCAAATCAAAGTGGTACCACTTTGGTGCCAAAGTTAACCATTCTTTACAAAAGAATGAATTTGCCCAAAAGGAACAACATTGGACGTTTTACAAATGTTATTCCCGATCAGGATTGTGGATTTTCGATTGGAAATCTATATGTCCGGTCGAAAATTCACACCTCTGATCGGAAAGTCCGGTCTCGTAATTTTTTTTTAATTATAATTTTATTTATTAATTTATCCTAATTTTGAATTGGTTGTTTTTTTTATTATTGATTAAAAAAAAATTTTAGATAAATAACAAAATATTTTTTTTAGTTTGTTTTTTAGAGGAATGATAAAAATAAGTTGTTTTTATCCTGAACTCTATGTAGGGTTACAAGGTTGTCATTATAAATACATACTTTTTTTTTATAGGAGAGGAGGCTCTTGACTTTTATTATTTTCTCTAAACTTCTGATTTTGAGCCATCAACTAAAACATCCTCTACGCTTTTGTTCTTATTTTTTATGTTCTTTTTATATTTTCATTCCTGATTGGGATTCAGATTCAATTCAAACTAAAATTACAAACAAACACAACAAAAAAGCCACAGACTTCCATCAACGGTGATCATCTTTCTGAGGAAAATCAATACTGCATCCAACCATATTCATCTTTATTTTTATTTTATTTCATTTCTTTTATTTTGATTTTATTTTTACTAATTATTTTGAGATTTGTTCTAATTAATTTCTTTCTTTATATTTATTTTGTTTTTCATGGGTAGAATCATGTGATGGCATGGTAAAAGCACTACATAACTCAAGAACAAGGACAGATAATTAGTACCGATTGTTAATTTTTCATTATTCAGTTATTTTGTGTTTGTTGATCAGAAATATAACCATCAAACCCTTTACTATCTCATCACTTTCTTTTGTTCCACTTTCGTTTACAATTGTTTTATTCTTTTGTTTTATTTACTTTTTTTTATTTCTTTCTATTTCTTTGTTCAATTGTTTACTTTATTTATTTGTTTAGTTTTACTTTTCATCTGCATATTTCACTAATATTTTTG
>CATIWM010006516.1:0-51684 GCA_949671775.1 Mallotus repandus | reverse complement strand
GCCGAAATTCCAAGTTGATTCAGTCATACTGTATCCATTTGACATCTCCAATTCTCATATAACTGCCGATTGGAAGGCAGATTTCACCATCCGCAACGATCAGCCATATTCATACTTTGAATTTCAAGGATTGGAGGCTTTGCTTCTCTATAACAATACTTTTATCATCTCTTCCGCACCTATGGCTGACTCTCAATTCTTTTTACACCCAAAAACAAATACCTTAATCGACGACGTTGCCTCCTCGGTGTATCTAAATCAAACATTAGCCGACGCCATCCGCTCTGAAATAGAGGCGCGCCGAGCTCTTACCTTGGCCTTCAAGTTGAATGCTTCTTTGGTGAAATATAGAGATCCAAAAGCACAGCCTTCACGCAACTTCCGGACGGAGATATGGTGCAAAGACCTAAGTGTTGCATTTGTTTCTGCAGGTGCAGGTGCAGGTGCTGCATTAGCAACTCTCTTAGGTGGGCCCGTAGAATGTTCTGTTGCAATAATTCGCTTATTATAGTTTAGTTTTAGTTACCTCGCCATGTGAGTTAGCTTGCTAGCTAGCTATTTCAATTGTTTTATTTTAGGATTGATTGCCAAATTTCAATAAAATGCTCTTGTATATGCAAATACTCTTGCATTTGACTACTTTTAATACCTTTGCCTCACTGGTCTATGTGTCCATGGACTTCCTTTCCTATGGACACAGCCAATTCCTCATTCCTCGGCTTAATACGGTATTATTAAACATGCACATAATGGTAGAAAATTACACCCAATCATAAGGAGCACCTTAAAGTGAGAAAATATCATTATTTTCTACCCATCACCTCCTTATAAAGATTTTTATTTTTTGCTATAATGATTTCGGTATTTAGTAACTATAAAAATGTTAAATAATTTGAATGGAATTGAATGGATTCGGTAAAATTCTCTCACTAAAATTGAATTAAGTGAATTCCATTAGGAAGTAAAAATTTTTTGGTAAAAATATTTCTCTATACACAAAATTCAAACTTAACACTTTTAAATTTTTTATTATTTGAACAACAAATATTAGTTGTAAAATCATATATGTCAATTTATTACATCCCAAAATTTTGATGGATAGTTTCTTAAATTTACTTATATTTAATCTATAGATTTAAACCATTTGCTTCCTAAATTGCAGCAACAATATTAGTTTAAGCTATTTATTTCCCTTTAACGACTGTGAAAGAAACAATAAAACCAATGTAGTAATAAGTTGGTAGTTCTAAGAAAAGAGATCCCTGTGAATTGCGATCCTCTACTCACGAGTTACGACCATTTTTGCCGATTCGGCTATTACTAGCTATACATATGCCACAAACCAAACGAAAATGAAGTTAAGAATTTGTCAATCATTGAGAAATGAGAACCGAAAAATCTAATTAACCAAATTCTCCAAACGGTTCAACAAAAGTTACTAACAACATAGTCCATTAATATTCAATAATCAAATGTTTATCTTATAATTCCAAGATATTAAAAATTTTGAAATTTTTATTTTATTACAATTTTAAAATGGAAAATAAGATTTCAAACTGGAGACTGCTACAAAAATCCTATAACTAAACATTAAAATATTACCAAACACAACAATTGTACCAATGTCAATTGATGAACATGAACAGAGATTTTTAAATGGGAAAACTTTTAGGCTTGACCAGGAATATTGAAAGAGGAAAAAAAAAATTTAAAAATTGCCTATGAGGCAACTTGATTCGGGCCATTTAATGGATACATCGACCTATTTTTGTACCTTTGATTTGATATTTAGCTAAAAATAAAAAAGAGAAAAAAAATGGCATGATCCAGATTCTACTAGCTTGTCCTCAGGTGCTCAAACATCATTATCTATGAAAGGCAAAAACGTATAAACAAATTATATTAGGAATAGAAGAATATATATATATATATATACACATTAATCCTACTATTGAGACTTGAATAATTGCATTAATAGGAGAAAGGAAGACAGCTAACCTGCAATAAATTAATAGCATATTTCTTCTCCTTTTGTTAATTGTGACTCAGTTACGAATCAACAGAGCTGTGCAAGAAAACAACTCAAGTTCTGCTTCTCATTAACCCAAAGAGATAAGCTCAACAAGGGCAAGGCTTTTTTCGGTAACTGATCACAGATCCAATCATTCCACACCCTTTGGCTAGATTGCATCTTTCCCTGCAAAATTCATTAATTCTGTCTTTGCAGCTTCCATAACTACTAGGAAATCTATCCGAGTGTACCTTCCCCTACAATTAGAAATCAGCAAATAGTTCAGATCAACAATGTAATGTGGAAGTAAATATTTCCTCAAACTAATAATTTCATAAACAGATCAAAATTGTAATACCATAAATATAGTATTTTGCCTAGAGGAATGACATTAAACTAGGATAACTAGCTTACCAAATTATTAAAATAAAGATAAAAAGCAGTTATATTTCTTAAGTACCAGAAATGAGTCTTCGACCAAGTTGTAGATGGATAGGCTGGGCTAGGAATGCCATGCATTATTCTCGAAATGGCTCTAGGGGTAAATTTGGCCTGAGTGTTGCTCTGCAGAAAAACCTACAAGCCAAAAAGAAGTGTCATTGTATCACCACTGGCTATTAGTTCTCTTGAGTAGTAACATGAAGCAATTGGAGCAAATCCCCACCTTTACATCTGCTCGCAAGAATGGGCTGCAAATACAAGTGTAACTTTTATTAGCACTGAAATGATATAAAATAATCATAACAAGGATAAGCAAGGCATGAATCATATTAGCCTGCAAGGATAAGCAAACAGAATGTCGAAGGCAAGAAGGATCTTAGCCAACCTGCTTTGATGCATCTTATTTGAGATATCATATCTACCATCTTCCTTAAAGTAATCCAAAATCTTTCTTTGCAAGCAAGGTGTATGATGTGAATCACTGCAACCTTGCATCTTCTCACACTCATTCGCTGCAAAGACTGCTGCATTAAACATTGCATCTAGTCTTTGCACCTAATTTCAAAGATGAACTATAAGTCATTCGTAGATTGAGGAAAAAAAAAGAATAATGGGAGAGTACCCACCTTAAAACGTTCAACCTCTGATAACCACCTTGTAAGATGGGCTGAGAGAGAGCAAAAATCACTGGGAACTTCTACAATTGAATAACAATAAGCCAGATCCTTAACCTCATATGTTATTTCTCCCTTCAACTGAAATAGTCCCAGGAATAAGTCAAAAGGAGGGTTCAACAATTGCCACCATAAAAAAAAATTAAAAAAAAAAGGTTCTTATCTGTAGAAACCACACTAAAATTTCCAGCGTGGCATATTAGGATTTTGTTACTATTAAAGAAGTAAGCATTTCAACTTCTTCACACAACAAACCAGAGAAAAGTAGTGATTGCAGAAACTGGAAAAGTGAATTATCAGTTTGGAGTCAAAATATGTCCATTCCACTTGAAAGAACAACATTGTAGGTTCTCAGAATGCAATAACAAAAGACAAAAGACTATGGTTTTAACCTTCAAATTCTGCAAGTGATTTGATAGTTCAACAGTTGTAATCCCAATATTATTTGCAACAGTAGGTATGTCAAACACATACTGGCCCTGCCTTGTTTCCGACCTGAAACATGATTAGGCAAAATTCATTATTCTAGACTCTTGCACCCGAGAAATGATGTAAGATTACAGTTACAGTCAACAATCATAAGTACACACTTTTTTAGAATTGCTGAAACCACGATATCCTTGTCAGCAAGCAGCCCAGGGGAAGTCTGCATTTACATGTCTCAAGCATCAGGAGAGTACCATTAACGGTAGCAGCCAGATAATTTTCCAAATTATTGTTGAAAACTACTAATTACTCCAAAAGAAAGATAATGCATATCAGGCTGAAATATATCATCAGTTCATCACTATATTAGGAGAGGCACAATGAGATTCAAAAGCTTCAAAGCTAATCCATAGCAGATTCAAGCAGCTGCATGTTTCTCAAAGCAATAAATTATGCAGTCAAGACACAATAAGAGCTTCAATAGTCTACCAAGTGCAGCATTCAACTTTGAAGAAGTACACAGAAGTCCCAGATAAATGGAACTCAATTCACATTTCCAACCAACCTTATAGAAACTCAAGGTGCAAGTTACATTTAGCTCTGGCAACAGACGCAAGTATTGCACTTCACCCAACTCCAATTGTGTTAAAAGTGTAAGCATTACCTGCCAGAATCAAAGATCCAAAGGCCTTTAACAAATTTTTTAAAAAAAAAGTGCTAAAGAAATTCATAAAAGAGCAACATTTATTTTTTTTTTTCAGTATTTAAACACCAATATCATGTTCATATGTTAATTAAAGTGGCTAAAACTCAAAATTTCTGATGCAGAAATTTTAGAAATAGCACCTTGAAAGTACCTCTTCTTTCATATCAAATGTGCGAGATGCAGATTCTTTAGTCATTGAACAAATTTTGTCACATGTGCTGTTGGCAAACACTTCATATAGGAACTTGCTTACAGCATATTCATCTACTCCATCACTGAGAAGACAATTTCATAAATCAGCTTCAGATCTTTAATTAGGAAATTCTGTATATAGAACATAACAGTCATACCTGTGCATAAGACTTCGAAGCTTGTAATAAGTGGAATCATCAAAAAAGAGATGGCAGTAGGACAATCTTCCATCACGTCCGGCACGTCCAATCTCCTAAAAAGCAAGAAATTTATTTCGTTTAGCGAAAACTGTCAAATAGAACTTTCCTTCTAACCAGCTAGTTAAGGAGCAGATTTTGACCTGAACATACTCTTCCAAGCTTTCTGGCAAACTATAATGAATTACCTGAAACAGACAGTTAAAAAGTTTTAGAATTTATTCCTCTATTACAGCACCAAAAAATGCATGCTTATCCTGATAGCAAAAATGCACCTCCAAGACCACTTAAATGTTTTGATCCTCGTTTGGAAAATGCTAATGTTAATGCAGAGAAACCATACAAATGGGAGTAGAGTTTTTGTTCTTACGGCTCCAACATCCCTCTTGTCAAGGCCCATGCCGAATGCCACAGTTGCTACAACCTTTTATCCACAAATTCAAGTCAGAAAGTATTGAAATGATATATAAAGTCAGTTTGCTGTAATTTATATAATGTATTATGGACATGTAGAGAGATGAAAGTCATCTCACCACTCTAATCTTGTTAGAACAGAATAACTCCTGTATACGACTGCGATCCTTAGAAGATATAGCACTGTGGTAGCTCTAGATGTATAAAAAAAAAAAAATCAATTTATCAGATTTTTGGTGGCACATGAGGCAATCATGATTTATGCAAATGATTATAGTACTAACCTTTGCAGAGATATTGTTATCACATAAGTATCTGCTTATTATATCAGTTTCAGACTGCAAAAAGCAAATGTGCAATGTTAAGCTTTTCCAAATATTACAGAAAAATTTAATGGGTATTCTACAGAAAGGCACACGCAAGTCAAATTTACAATAGGTGATGACTTGGCCATGAAAATAATAACACTTATTCAATGGGATAAGATTTTTGTATACACAGTGCATTAGAAACGAACAAAGAAAGAAACATTTAAAACATATGATAGATTACCTGAAATTTGCAATATACAATGATACTTTGGACTTCCTTAAAAGGCGAAGACTTGATCAACGTTAGCAAATCTTTCATTCTGTTAAATTCAAGGCATTAGTCAGCAAACAATGAGTTCAGCTAAATCACTTCCAAATTTCTAATTAGAAATATCCAAGCTTAAATTAAAAGAAGCATCTGAACTTGCCTATTTCTGCTCAAAGATACCGACAATTGAAAGTTGTCTCTCAACTGGCAATTTTGAACAAGATTAGAGGAAGGAATGTCTAAAGCCGACATTACAACATTTAAAGTTGTGGTGGTGGCAGTTGCAGTCATTGCTAGAATGCATCCGACTTTGAGACTAGAACGAAGTAAAGATGCTCTGAGCCTCATGTATGAGGGACGGAAATTATGCGACCTGTTGGTAGATTTTTAACCACAAGAAATACGCTTCTCTTAGAGAAGACAATGGAAATTAAATGCAGGTAAGTAAGCCAAAATAAAAAAAGACAAAGATTTAAAAAAAAAAAGACTCACCATTCAGAAATACAATGAGCTTCATCTACTACAAGAAGCGATATGGTAATAGCGGAAAGAAATGACAAGAAATCAGCATTTAAAAACCTCTCTGGTGAAATATACAACACCTGATAAGCAAGAAGTAGCACACCAGGTTCAATTATCATAAGCTGTCTAAACAAACTTCTCCAACAACATCACAGTACAACAATCAAAAAAAAAAAGTAAGATACTGATGTTTCAAAAACTTCGGTATTTAAAGTCAACTAATGATGCTTAGGACAACTAACCTTTATAGCACCTTCTTGAACCAGCCTAAGTGTCTCAGCAGCCTCTTGGGGACTCTACAGCAGTATTTTTTTTTAATTAAAAAAATCAGCAACATACCAAATAGCATATTGAAACAAATAAAACACAGATATAGGGACCATGAAGAGACCTGACTGCTACACAAAAGGCCACCTTGAATGACATAAGGCAGCTGTTTGAACTGATCAATCATCAAAGCAACTAATGGACTCACAACCAAAGTAATCCCAGGCAAAACCAGAGCCGGTATCTGATAACACAGAGATTTACCAGCACCAGTAGGCAAAACTAACATTGTTGACTTGCCATCAAGAACCATTTTGATCGCTTCAATTTGCCCATCTCTAAATGAATCATAACCATACATCACGTTCAACAATCTCACTAGATTATCATCAGAAGCCTCATTTCGAACAGCCAAAACCGCAGCCTCAATAACCTCACAACCCGTACCATCCTTCACCTTCTGCTGCTGCATAATTTCAGAGACTAAACTATCCTCACCAACCCCACACTTGCTTTCAACTTTCCGCTTTCTTGTATAAGATTTATGAGATGATCTTGAACTTTTTTTATTCTTGAACTTGCGGTTATTGTAGCATCGATTCATGTTGAGTTTAACGAAATTACCTTCACTGCCATTGCTGCATTTGCGCAATTTTACTGGAGGTGAAGCTGCCTTAGCTCCTATCAAATTGAGATGCTTCATAATCATCAGCTTCTTCTTCTTCTCAATTGTATTAATATCGGATCCGGCCGAAATTGGAGGGCCGGGATCGCTTTCGATTGGCTCGAAATTGAGAGAGGATTTATTGATTTTCGAGAAGGAAGCAGATTTTGAGAAGTAGCCGGCCGGCAGGGTTTCCATGGAAAATGAACAGCGGTTTTCATTGAAACGGTGACGGATTTGAAAAGGAAGTGCGGAGACAGGTGAAATGTAGGGTTCAGGTTCAGGTTCAGGTTCAGGTTCGGGCGAGGGTGGTTTTGGAGGTGATTTTTTTGAACGGGAATTGTGCTTAACTTTGGTTCTGGATCTATGAGAGGAGAGTAAAGTTGGTGGCGGCCGCGGAGGAGACCGCGGTGGTGGCCGTGGTGGTGGTGGTGATGGTGTTGAGTTTCTTGGAGGAGTGGCGGAGATGTGAGAACCGTCGGAGTCTGAATCGGATTCCATTTTTGGTAAAGAGACGGCGGCTCTAGACTCCTTATGATTTAGATTTTCCCGCCAAATACTTTCGCTCCTTTTTGTCTTTAAAAAAAATAAATCTCTCCTGAAATGTCTATTATACGCTTCGTCCTCAAGCCCACCATAGCCCATGTGAGACCATCACAGACCCTATTATTGATCCACTTTTCTTTTTTTTTTTTAATGACAGAATTTTTGGACACTCTTGTGTATTGTGTTACACCTAACAGTGAGATTTGTAATATAAAGACACATATTTTATTTTTATAGTTAAATATAAATGGATCGCATGATGTGTCACAAATCATACTATCGGTATAATATATTTAGTGTGGGTAAAAATCTTATTTTTTCTGTTAATTTATTTTTTTAATAGAGATAGCATTTGTATGTTAACAACAAAATATAATTTCATTAGATCATTTAAAGTGGTATTATGTTGTTAGCTTGTTTTTGTAAGAATTAGAATTATTGATTGTTAAAATTAATAGAAAATGAAGGATCATGTATACAACATTTTTTTAAAAAAAGTGACTACTGTTAGCTTGCTTTTCATATGAATTACAATTGTTAGTTGTTGATCTTAGTAAAGGAGGGATATTTAAATTATGGGAGTTCCACCGTAAATTAAATTTTGAGGTCACCATTAATCGAACTTGAAATTTTAATCTCGTGTGCCTTTCTTTAAACCAATTGATTTAGATCTTATTAGCAAAATAATGCAGATAATAGTGGCTCTTTTTGGTGGCTAAAATATTAAAAAGGTCAAACTTAGTACATTATTATTTGTGAATTAATTTAGTACTCTACTTTTTGTCTTATTTTGTGGAATTTAAAAAAAAAAAACTCTTAAAGCAACCATTTCCTTAACATTGTTTGATTTGGCTGTTTGTTAACTCTCAAATTATAAAAGTTAGATTGTACTTTCGTTGTGCAGTTGTTATATTAATTTACACTTTTATTTCCATAGGGCATCATGAGGTAACTATAATTGTTATACAGTGTATGAAGTCATGCTTTTTTCCTTTTTTGTTTGGGAATCAATGCTTTGGCTCTGGGGACAAAATATGCAAAAAGATCAATAATTGGAGGCATTCATTGAATTAAAGCAAAAAGCATTCTAACAGCTAGCAATTTGGAAAAAATTTTATTTGTTGAGTACAATACTACTTTACTCCTTTTTGGTCACTTTAGCCATGTACCGGACGTTGATATTGGAGAAGCAAATGAACTTTTTAACAATCATAACCAATATGAATGATTTGCTTTTTTTTTTTTTTAAATTCACACTTCCCTCTAACCAAGAACTTGAATCAAGTTGGAAGCACCTAACAAGAATGTGGCAACTGGAGCAGAAACAAACACAAGGTCTCCAATGCCCTCTTCACTAATAATCAACCTAATAACAAATAAAAACTTTACAATTATGTCACCAACACAGTGGTGTTTTCTTACAAATAAATTGGAACCAACAGAAACCAATTGGTAATTTATCTAAAACAGCCCCATCAAAAGCAGTAAAGAAACCATTAACATTACAAGCGCTCAGTTAACTTCTCCATATGCCTGGAGGTGAGTAGTAGAGTTACATGGTGTGGCCGCGAGAAGCCAGGCGATGTCAGCACTGTATGAATGAAAAGACTTCTCACATTATTGTGCAATTACACTTGGATTCTAGCTTTGGAGGCTTTGTACTGTCCATGTTATTAGGAAGGCCAACATTTCGCACCGTAGGTTCATTGGCATTTTCATCATTTTCTATCTTTCTTGAAGGAGATTTTACATCCAATTCCACTCGTTGATGTTTGACTTTCACAGATTTTGATGCACGTTTCCCAGTAGTTCTGCTTCTTGCATCCTTTCTATCTGTTGTGGGTTTTCCCAGAATCATAACGGTTGGTCGAGGACCTTCCTGAGGACTTGAATCTTCTTTGTCAATGGCTATTGTTGCAGCCTGGTAGGCCAGATCATGGACAATAGAGCTGCAGAAAAGTATTGTATCTGTTGCTTCTTCAAGGGTTAGGCTCCTTGACTTGCTTCCTCCATGGACCGTTACATTTGAATCCTCTGTCACAAGCAAAGAATTTGTCAGAGAACCATGCTAAATTTTATATGTTCAATGTCAAAGCTGAAATTAGCAGTAAAATGTGTTGCAAGCATATGGCAACTGCAAAGCATCATTCCATAAATCTAGAAGAAGATACAGCATGTGTCATCTAAAATCTAGCTTGACAAGTGCAAGAACATGACAAAATTATTCTTGTTGGATGATAGAATTTGTTCAGAAAGAATATGTTATGATAGGCAATGTACATATGTCAAGAAAAAAGACAGCAGCTTCATCAATAATGAACATGCTTAAGCTAATTATAACTCCCACAAAAAAGATAAGATGAACATTATTAAAAATGCAAGGATAAATACCTAGTATCCCGTGTGTGTGATCAGAGTTGTTGCTCTCCAGAACAGAAGCAGACACATCCTTGTCTGAAGGTGTAGGGACAGAATAAAATTCATTTATGGCGGTGCTCTTTGACTTCACAGAGTCATCATCGTTATCTGAACCAGAGGTACTTTGACAAAAATTCTCAGTTTCTATTTCTGATATTGAGGCCAAAGAACTATGAGTAGGAACACCAGTATGTTCCATTTCTACATGGGGATCGGAAGAAATAATCGATGCTTCAACATCTGAGACACTGCTTGCACTGTTCGGGAAATCATCTGCATTTTCATGTGAATGACAGTCTTCATTATTTGGAAATGCTGCTAGTGAATTCCCCTCTAACTGAATGCTATCTGTATGGCACAATAAACCTGAGGTAGGAGCATCAGTTATCCTACAAGTCTCATTCTGTTCATGTGAACCTTCCTCAAAAATTAGCTCATCATTGAAAGGTGCATCACAAACACCCATTGCATTGTTTACTGAAGCTACCACTCTTCCATCAGCAGGTACAGCCTCTCCCTCTATTACATCATGCGTCATATCATGAACAAAAGCCTCATTGTTCTCTTCATGGGTGCTTGCTGCAAGACCTAAAGCACGGTATGTGTAGCTTGAAGTTCCAGAGAATGATGACCCAGCACTTTGAGGTCGGTCATATCTGTAGTTCTCCATGTCAGACTTCCTGCCACTTGACTGCCGTTGAGCACGAGCTTCTACTTGCCTAGCTGAACCAAAATCAATAGAGGAGGAAGCAGAAGTACTGCCATGTCCAATGGAGCTTCTGAAACTGTTAGCACTGTCTCTAGTGTAAGAGAAATCATCACAAGTAATGCTAGAGGCAACAAAAGTCCTAGCTTGGACAACAGGCCCCTTGCTGCTGCTTGACCTCTTAAGCAGTACAGAGATGCCAGCACCATCTGAAACATCCATTTTGAGACCTCGATAATCACTAGAACGCATCAGTTGATGACCCCCAAAGTCACTCTCAGATCGTCTATGGCTACCAGCTGGCTGTCCAGCTCCATGTTGGCTAGAGATCTTCTGCTCATCTCCCTCCACCACTGACCTAGAAAGAGAACTTTCACGAGAGAAGCTTTGGCTTTGCTCCTCGTATGAAGTTTGGCCATGCTTGAAATTGTCTCTGTGCTGGGTGACCCTTGCCTCTGTCTCTTCAAAAACTTGTGATTGGGACTCAGGTATGACCAGTTGGGTTGGAGGCTCATCAAATGGTTTGCATTCTTCAGAAATATTGTTCTCAGTAGCTACTACTATTGTCTCTGGACCAGTGGCAGCCATGAGTTGGTTTTGTCGACTGCATTCTGGACAAAGATTTATGTCCTTGTCCACCATTTCAATAGCACGATACCTGCTACCACATTGAAAGCAAATTTTTGTGTTTTCATGACTATCAAGTTCTGAAAGATCAGCTTTGCAAAAAGTCTCAGAAGCGGAACTGATTTCTATATCAATCTCCTTGTGGCTGAACTCTTCAGAGTAATTAGGCTTATATTCAGTGGTGTTTCTGTCAAAATCCCCAACCCGAAAGTGAAGTGAACCATCATCAGTCTCATGCTCAACATCCTTATTATCAAAGGTAAATACTTCTTCTTGAGTATCAGAATATGTTTTTTTTCCACCTTCTATACCCATATCTTCCTGATGGTGATCACTTTCTTCAGTATCATGTGCAAAACTGTTACCTTGATCAGAACTTGCATTGCTACTTGTTGTAACTGAAGAATTCCTAGATATCAAAGGACGCTGTGCAGGATTTCCTTTTCCAACATAGAAGGTAGAACTAGGCACACTAGATAAGAGCGGTCTGAACATGTTCTGAGGACTCTTCCGATGATCCTATACAATTTTTATCATCAATACAATGCATGAATACTTATCAGCAATATGAATTAAAATGTAAAGAAGAGACAAGATAGTCGACAATATTTTTAATCTAACACACACAAAAGAAAAACACACTGCTTCGGGTTTCTGACAAATTTAGGATGGTTTACTCCTTGTTCTTTCATTGGTACAATTAAGCCGGTCTCTTTTACTTTTCCATAATCACAGAGAATCTTATTTATTCAATATTCATATCAATTGCTCCACCCTTTATATTTGTGAGGAAAATGGAGATTTTTTAACTGATCTCAGATAGGATTGGTTGAACTTACAAGGGCCTACCACACATTTTCAGAAATTGAAGTTGACATCAATACAACTAAAGATGTTAAAAATAGTTTATTTCTTGATAGTAGAGGAAAAGTGGTCTTACATGTTTTAGTCTTAGATTTAGGTAATAGGATGACAAATGTGGACTGCATTTATCCATTTGAAGAAGCTTTTGACTTTGGAACCTTGGATGAGAAGTTAAGGAATGGTTGTGAAAATGATAGTCCCTTACTCTTTTTGCAAAACAACTTGCAGTTGCCAGGTGCACTTAATTTCTGAAGTACAAGGAAGATATTCATACTCGCTCTAATTGTAGAGAGGATAAAGTAGGACTCATGAGCAAATTCTGTAACCTAAAAGCTACTTGTTATTTATTCTAAAAGCATGGCGAACAATTTTGAGATTATAATGTGAAAAGCAATACAAAATCAAGCAAATGAATAACTTAGCTTATCAGAATTTTTCTAGGAATTTTATGATTGCAGTTAACCACCAAAGCACATATTTCAACCAACAATGATTTTGATATTTGTAAAAATGCCGACTTATAAAAATTTTATCATAAAGGATGAAATTTAAATGAAAGGGAGGGCAAAATACCATTTGGCGAAGAGCAGAATCAAAGGATCTCTTCGGGGCAGAACCTGGGGACAAAATTCTTGTTGACTTCTTAGAAAATGCCACAGCTCTATTATTTATAAATGAGCCAGTCCTCTTTGAAGCAAAGCGGTCTAAGCTACCCACATGAATTGATTGCAGAGAATCTACATCATCATCACCAGATGAGGCCACAGATCCTCGGCTATGTGAGCTAATCCGATCCCGATCTTGACTATGTGATGAACTAACACTTCTAGAAGCAGTTGGAGACATTGATTGCCTGCCAAATTTTGAAGTTGACTCCCTACCATTCCTGGATGCTGGTGAGGAGCCCCTTACGTATGATGCAGGTCGATCTGCCAGTGAAGTGCGAAGATTAGGTGGTGCTTCTGAAGAGAAACCAGGAATATTTGACTGCCATGCCCTTATTTTTGGTGATGCAGAGTTCCCTCGACTTGCTCTTACAGGGGAAACTCCCCTTGCTCCTACAGGGGAAACTCCCCTTGCTCCTACAGGGGAAACTCCCCTTGCTCCTGTCCCTGTGCTTGTCCTTCTTGGAGTTGGAGTTGAAGACCTTGCAGTAGGTGTTGATGCTTTACTCGGGGGAGGAGAAGGTCTACGTGATGGAGTGGCAGGCCGTTGGCTATGAGTTGGGCTAGAATGAGAAGCTGATAATGTCCTTCCCCTGGACTGAAATGAACTATTACCAGACCGAGGTGATGGGCTCAAGCGATTGGGACTTGCACTGCCCCTACTGCTTCTATAGCTCTTTTCCATCTGCATGTAGACAAACTCTCATTTGCAGGAAAATTTGAAAGAATAACCTTTATTTTTGCTTTTTCCTTTTCAAATAACATTTAGGGGAATACAACTAAACATAATTTGTGCTCTGTTCTAAAAAGATGATCAAGGACCTACCGTGGATGATCTTGATATAGTAATAGGCTGACTCCTAGGTCTGCCCCTGGATGCAACATTAACCGGTGGTGGCTCATCATCCAAAGAAGGAAAAAGAGGTGTCTCGGGAGGAGTTAATAACCTTACAAATCAATAACACCATGTAATCCATCATCAGCAAAAATTGTTAAATGCACCTAAAAGGGCTAAAAATGCTTGATGCAAGAGAACAAATTCAACATTTTTTTTATTGTTATCATCTTTCAGCTCAATATTGTGAAAATCAACAGATTGACAAAAATAGAAATATTATTAACAGAAATGAACTTATTTAGTCATTAAAAGATTGCAGGGTGTCATAAAACCTTTACAATGTAGTGTTCACAAAACAGTAAAATAGGGAAATCATAACCCACCAATCATAGTCATTCTTTTCCCCATCTGCATTAAGTAGTTCGCTACTCTCTCCCCGAACAGGAATAGAAATTCCAAGCTTCAAATCTGAAAAGTGTCTCAACTTTGAAGCTGTAAACGATGGTTTTAAAGTCAGCAAAAGAAAATAAAGAAACAATCATTAGCCAGAGGAAACAGACAAATATTTCTGTTTCAAAAGCCTACATAAACCCAAAAAGCAGAATGGAGGTGGGAGTAGAAAATTACAAAATGTGTCTTCTAAGTCATCTGATGGGTGAAGTAAAAAATTATCTCTTTCTCTGGACTGCATTTCATTGAACAAAGCAAGATCATCATCTTTCTCTTTGAAGAGCAATCCACCTTCAAGACTACGGCCTCGCTTGTGATTCTCAGCTCTGAGATCTCTCCCAGGGGAATATCTCAATGCCGGAGACGGAGGCATCTCCACTACAAATTAAAACTTCCCAACGATAATCACCTCAGCCTCTCTTTGCAACCACAGCTAAGATGGCACCTTTTCCAAACCCAATTTCCCATTTTTTAGCATACAACAAACCTTGCATTCAGAGTTCCACTAACTTACTCCAACTTCAAGAAAAAGATTGAAACTTTAGCTAAAAACACAGAAATTATACTGAAATAGTACACAGCAACTGAATCAACTGTACCATTCAAAATGCCAAAAAAAAACCTCAACAACCATATCCAATAAGAACCAAATCATATAAATCCTTCACCTTTCAATACAATCTCTAAAAACCCTAATGATCCCATGGCACCAAACCATGAAATTTCACAAAATTTCACCCTCCAACCCAGACCCACAAACTCATACTCAAAGTTCAACTTCTATTATTACCCTCTATAACCCTCCACTAAAAGCTCAAATTTTTAGTAAAAAACTCACCATTTCAAGCTCAAGGAAAGCAGCTTGACTTGAAGAGACTAAACCAGAAGCTCTTAACGAAGTCAAAATTTCTTCAAAGAAAGAGTTGAAAACTAGTTGAACGGCAATACGATCTCAAATTAGCATAAAGATACAAACATTATAAGCTAATTACAATGCCAAGAATGTTGTGTAGCAAAGTTGGATCTAAAGGCATTTATTGGCTGTGTGGTTTAATGAGCAGATCGGAAGAGAATATCAATTATAAAAGTTTCTAGCTTTCTCTCTCCTACAAGAAAATGAGAGAAACTATTAGAAAATAAAAAAGAAAATCTTGAAGACTATAACGAACCTCTCGCTCTCTCTTTATTTTCTTTCCTTTTTTCTCTTCTCTTTGTTGCCTGTTCCTCAGATTTGCTTCTTTCCTTCTTAGCAAGCTTTCATTTTCTTTTTCTCTTTTTTTTTTCTCTTTTTTTGCTCTTAGATTTTTTTTTCCTTTTTTGTTAATTATTGTTTAAGACAATAATTATAATTTCGTAATGGATATAAAAATATTAAGTAAAAAAATAGAGTTCCAATTATTTTATATGTGTTACAAAATAACTAAACATTAAATTATATTATTTATAATATTTATTATAAATTTGTTTTTAAATATACATTTTTTCATTTCAAAATAATTATCATTTTACGCAATTTTATTGAAAATATTATTAATTAATTTTAGTTTCAAAAAAATAATTGCAAATAACTAATTGTTTTTTATTTAAATATTTTAAAAAATTTCTATTAGTTGATTTAATAAATTAATTTATGAAAAAATAAAAATAATAAAAATAATGATAATGTTTTTAATTTCTTAGAGTGGTAAGTATATTAAAATAAAACAAAATACTTTTTAGTGGATATTTTGAAATGAAAACAAGATATCTATATAATAAATAAATTAAATGATTATGATATTGTTGATTGATTTTTGTGGGGATGACGAGTTTTTTTCATAAATAACACTAATTTGTTTTTATTTTCTTGACATGTGGCAACATTTAATAGGACAACATTTAATTTTACATTAAATTGGCAACACATCAATCCTCTGTGGCAAGATCATTCAAGCTCACTAAAAAATTGTGCTAAAATGAGAAAATTTTTTAGCAAACTTTAATTTGTGTTAGAATTTATTACAATCCCCTAATTATCATGTATAAATATAATAATATAGTTTTTCCCGGCCCATAAAAAATATGAAGGTTTTCATCTCGTCACATAACATAACATTTATAAGAGATTGAGATTCGAATTTTCACTCTCCATTCATACTTAAACAAATATATATAATTTATAAAAGTTTTGTCATTTTTTAATTCTATATAATTAATTAAAATTTAATAAATTTTAAATATCAATAATTTAAATAAAAAAATATATATAAACCAATATAGCACCGAAGCGAACTAGAACATGAATTTACTACACCTAAACCTCCGCATACTGCATATATAATAATGTAGTGTATTGATAAAATGTTGGAAAAATTAATTAAGAAATAATTTTATTTAATTATGTAAAAGCCAAAACATAAGAAGGGAGTTATCATTAGTCATGTCCACTAATAGAAAGATATAAGAATGATGTCGTTTTAATTGGTAGGTGATAGAGAAAACTTAAAAGGCTTCTTCTAGCACAATGATAACAACTCTTTGCTATTAAGGTTTTGATTTTCAACAATTTTATTTTTAAAAAAATAACATATTGAAATATAAAAAAACACATTTTAAAAAATGATTTTTTATTTCATTTTAAACAGGTAAAAAAATTTAATACCATTGCATTTAATCTTTGATTGGAAAATATGTTGATTTTTTTTTAATGGTAGCAAATAGCTTGGATAAATATCAATCTTTGGTTACAAAGTTAATATCAATATTTATTGTAAGATGGTATCCCCACTTTTCTTTATTTTTTCTCCATTTAAAGTTAGACCCATCATCTAATTCCTCCAATCACTTGTGACTTAAATATAAAAATACTCATGTTGTTTGATGTTTGAATTTTGACATTAAAAAGAAAAATTTATTTCGCTTCAAATAATTAACATTATATTTATTGTTCATATGTAACACTAAATTCATATTTTTATTTTCACTAAAAATGTAATATCAAGATTAAAAAAAAATTAACTGAATTAATGAAAATTACAACGTTGATCCATGGGGTGTTATATATACGGTAAACATTTAATTTTTTACCTTTATAAAAATTATAATATGATATTTAAATTTTAAAATATATTTATTATATAATAAAAAATTATATTATTTTATTTTTTATTTAATGTTTCCAATATCTAATAGTTATAAGGGTTATAATCATTTCAAAAATCAACTCGAGTAGACCGACAAGTAGAACAAAACTCTTTCAGCGCCTGTATGGAGGCAAACCTCTCACAACGTTTATTTTTTCTAAGGATAATGAATTCATAAGTCCTATAAGTTATCAAAAATTTCAATTAAATTCTAAATTTTTTTTAATTGAATCTTAAAAGCATTTAAAGTGTATCACGTTAGTCCTATATCATTATCTCGAACGAAATAGACTGATGTGGTAATTATACCACATCCAATGAACTGACGTGTGCAGCTAACTCATCAATGACATTGAACCCACAAGTCTTATAAGTTATCAAAAATTTCAATCAAATTCTAAAAAAAAAAAAATTTGAGTGAAATTTTGATTAGATTAAAAACAAAATTTATTATTTGATTTTTTATTCATTTTTATAGTTAATTAATAATTAATGATAAATTAACGTGACATAAAATTTGTTAAACAATTAGTTTAATAATAATAATATTTTTTGTAAATTTAAGAGGCGAATAATATAGGAAAATGGTTCTATTTATCTTTAACTATAGGCCAAATTTTTTAAAAATTTTATTTTTTAATTTACATCAATTAGCACAGTTAATTTTTCTACTTCTTTCAATTTAATATAACTTTCAATTTGCATGTGTAATTGCTAATGGGGAAATGAGCTCCATTTTGATCAAGACCAAAATAAATAAATAAAACAAGGGTCAAAAATGAATTGAACCAAACAAATGTTAAAATTGAATTAAACCGAACAAGGTCAAAACTGAATTGAACATAACCAAACTGATTTTGGTTTGATCGATTTGACTTCTTTTTTACAATTTTAAATGTGATAAATTTAAGTAATTTTGCACTATTTGATAATATTTAGGAGATTTATTATTATTAGTTTTTTATATTTATTTTATTTATTAATTTTTTTAGAAAATCAACCAAACCAATTTTCTAAAATGAATTTAAATAATTATAGTTTGAATTTTTTATGTTAAATAATTTTATTAAAATTTTAAATATTTAAAAACTGATAATTATATTTTTTATAAATCAATCAAAATGAAACATAAACATCCATTTTATTTTAAATATTTTAGAAATTTAATTTGGTTTGGTTTAATTATATTTTTTATAATAAAAATAAAATAAATTAGAACTTAATTGAAATTTTTTATAACTTATAGGACTTGTAGGTTAAGTATTATTGATGAGTTGGACACACATATCAGTTCATTAGGTGAAGTGTCACGTTAGTCTATTCCGTTTGAAATAACGGTATAGGACTAACGTGAAATACTTTAAATGCTTTTAGATTCAATAAAAAAAAATTTTAAGACTTAATTAAAATTTTTGATAACTTATAAAACTTATGAATTAATTATCCCTTTCTTCTATATATAAGATTGAACCAAAACTTTATTTAAGATAATTCAAATTGTTTGTCATTTGAACCGATAAATATTAATATTTATATTATTATATTTAAAAATATAAAAAAATTACATGAATCAAATTCATTTATAGATTTAAAAAATTTGTGAAGGAATTTAATTCGGACTAAATTTAACAAAATATTTATAAATTATAATACTATTTTTCTTTAAAAATAGATAGGGGTTGAGTATTATTAATGGTAGACGACGCAGTTTTGCGACATTGGACCGGTTTTTTTACTTTAAACTTTTCCGGCAAAAATGCACGTGAGGGGTGTGTTGTGTTGTGCGTTTCCGGTTTTATTTAATAGAAAAAAAAATAAAAAAAAAAGATCTAATCATGATTGAGACAAGTTGATCGTAAGTACATACTAACAAAATGAGTCCGAATGACACGTGGCATGTTCATATGGTAAAATCTGATCGATCCAACGGTTAAAATTAGAGAAAAAACCTCTATTTTTGTTTAACATTTTCCGAGACGAGATGCGACGAGGATGTCCTCAGCTTCAGCTAATTGAATAGATTTTTTGTCTGATAATTGACAACTGTGGTCAAACTTCTATGCTTTGTACGGTCAGACAAACACTAGGTCCTCCTTTCATTTTTTTTACTACTTATTTTTTATTTTTTATTCATTTTTTGTAGTTATTATTATTATTATCATTTGGAAAAAAATAGAGATAAATTAATATTTAATAATATTTGATAAAAATATAAAATCAGTTGTTGCATATAATATTTTTCAACAACTAATTTAATATTACAGCATACATTATAATTTAAATTTATAATATTATTTAAATGAAAATAAGCTATCATCATTTTATATTAACGGTTTTGATGTCAATGATTGTAAATATATATTTTTATTTAGTATAACTATATAAAATAACATATATAAAAAATACCTTATAATTTTATAAAATATTTCAAGTGCATTACATTTAATTATTAAATTTATAATATATAATTTAAAATTTTATATGTAATTATACTACACTCAAAATAAAATAATAATGTTTTAGAAATTTATTGAAAAACATAGTCTCAGAGTAAAAGGTATCTCCTAAAATTTTCTTGCTAATAAACTTATGGTAGGCCAATATTTTCTTAAAAACGACTTCATATTATCCTTAAATAACATGTTCAAACTTCAAACAAATGTTGTTTTTGATAGAAACATAGAAAATAACATTAAAAAATGTTTTTTTTTTTTGATAGAAACATAGAAAATAACATTAAGCTCATACCTTTCAATCTCACTTAAAAAAAAGCAAAAAAAAAAACTCACCCTTAAATGTAGGGTAGTCATGGTTCAAAATTGGTCGGTTCAAACAAATATCGACTAATTCAGTTAAATCAAATATAAAAAACTGACATTTTCCTCAATTTAGGGATGGTTCTAATTTGATAGATTTCAATTCAGACAACCCAGGCTCGATTTAGTCAGCTCAAATGATTCGATAATTGATTTATTTATTTTTTTAAAAAAATTTTGGTGTAAAATCGGACTATTGATTCTTGTTTCACATAAAGAAGAACCAGTTTTGAACTGGCTCTATTCAAGTTCCCTTCCAATTCTGATCCCAACTTTAATCGGATCAATTTCGAATGCCAATTATGCGTGATCAACCCACTTAAAGGACTTATTATAAAATACTAATTAAAAATGTCACAAAAAATAAAGTATTATTATCTTTGAAATTTTGGTTTAACCTCTAATTAGGTGGATTAAAACAATATTATCCGTTGAGAAATATCAATGAAACTTTAATTATTGGGGAAGTTTAGTTTTAGTTTAGGATGATCATCAAATCAATAACTAATGATGCCATTAACTTGCCAATAGTATATAGTCGGTGGTTGTTATCAACTGTAGTTTTGATGGTGATTGAGAAACAAAGACGACTTAACTATTTAATAATTATTATTATTGTTGTTATTATAGCATTAGTTGTATACTTATAGTGATTGATTGATGATTGAAAGTTTAAACATATATAAAAATGGTGGCCAATCATCCATCATCTTTTTAATAGACCTTGCCTTAAGTTTAGTATCTTCTATCATTAATATCTTCTTAGAATCTAAAAAAAATCAAATAAATATCCAAGGAATAAATGTTATAAATTGAAGTGTATATAATGAAAATTAAAAAAAATACCACTATATGTATCAATATAAATTTAAAAATTTGTATGTTGCAGTATAAATATTTTGCATAATTTTTTTAAATAAAATTAAAACATTATAGTTATTTATCACATATGAATAAATTTCTATGAATTTTAAATTATTATTAAATAAATTTTAACATATTCTATATACTATATACAAACAATCTGTATATTTAGAATAATCATTGAACTTAAATTTTATAAATTTAAAAATCTATATTTGTATAAACTAAAAGTCCGTTCATAAAATAATTGGCATAAAAAAATAAAAATCATAAAATTTAATAATAATAATAATATTTTATAATTTATAACATCAAAAGTTAAAAAGATTATTTATTTTAAACTATTAGTGTTTAAAATTCACTCTATTTTAATTAAATTAATTAAATTCAGCTAAAATTATTAAAATAATAATTATTATACAATTAAATTAATTTGACATGATTAGATATATTATAAGTTAAATATGAGGTATTGCGTAAAGGAAAATGGTCCTATCAATTGTTGAAGATAATTAAATCACAAGACCAACACGGCGTCGTTTACAGCGCTCCTTATGCACTCCGCTAGTTTTCTTTTGCGCTCACCGGCTTCGATCAGCGCGAACTGTGCGAACCAATGTTAGCGGCGTTGCGATCTCGATCACTCAATGCCTCTAAACCACCAGCTTCACTTCTCCGTCGATCATGGCTGCTAGGGTTTTCAGATTCGAGCCATGTATTATTCTCTACATCAACAACGGAATCCAGAAGCATCAGTAACAGCAACAAAGGCTTACTGGACCTAGGTGAAGTTGAGAAAGTTCTCACCGACGTGAAAGCCGACGACGTGAAAGTGATACCAGTTGAAAAGCAATGTGATTGGGCTGATTATATGGTGATTGCCACTGGTCGGTCTACCTGGCACGTCAAAAACATAGCTCAAGCCCTCATTTACAAGGCAGGTCCGCTTTGCTCTTAATTTTGTTTTTTCGAAACCATGATTTTTCGATGCTTGTAACTGATTTTGGTATTTAATTGAATGAATAGTCTAAGCAAAAGCAGAAAGGAGCTCAAAGGATGATGCTTCCGAGCGTGGAAGGGCAAGAGGGAGGAAAGTGGATTGTTATTGATTCTGGTCTGCTCTGCTCTGCTCTTTTTTTATGCTAGTGGCAATAATTCAATTAGCTAAAAGAATATAATGTAATTGCTAATTTCTGGTGTTATGATGAAGATTCATGGCATTTTGTTTGCGCGTGATTATTTTTTGCAGGGAAGGTGATAGTTCATGCTCTTGATGAGAAGGCCAGAGCTTATTACAATTTGGAAAATCTTTGGACTTCTAATGCCTCTAGAAAAGAACCAGTTCAGGTGAATTATAATCGTCCTTAGTGTTTTTTTCTAGTTGTTTAATTGATTTATGTATACCTTGTTGTTATTGTTGTATATACGGAGTGATGTTTGTTGGCGATTTTTGCTGTATGATTTAATCTTTAATAGCTTTTTTTGGAAATTGTGCTTCAAAATATTCGTGTCATTTCTTGTTCTTGCGTATGGTTTTTACAATTTCACAATACATTTCTTTTGCTGAGGTGATAATGTTAATTCCATATTACCTATTTAGCATGTTCAAATTATCATTTAGATAATTAAGTTTCAAGGCCTTATTCTAAAGTCTGTGAAGACCATTTTCTTAGTTTGTTCTAATATTGCATGTGAGAACCGTATGAATGAAAAGACTTGGGCGATGTGATTAGTAGAGTTATGCGGTGTGGCCGCAACAAGTTAGGCGATGTCAGCACTGTATGAATGAAAAGACTTCTCACATTATTGTGCAATTACACTTGGATTCTAGCTTTGGAGGCTTTTTACTGTCCATGTTATTAGGAAGGCCAACATTTCGCACTGTAGGTTCATTGGCATTTTCATCATTTTCGATCATTCTTGAAGGGGATTTTACATCCAATTCCATCCGTTGATGTTTAACTTTCACAGATTTTGATGCACGTTTACCAGTAGTTCTGCTTCTTGCATCCTTTCTATCTGTTGTGGGTTTTCCCAGAATCATAACAGTTGGTTGAGAACCTTCCTGAGGACTTGAATCTTCTTTGTCAATGGCTATTGTTGCAGCCTGATAGGCCAGATCATGGACAATAGGAGCCTACCACACATTTTCAGAAATTGAAGTTGACATCAATACAGCTTAAGATGTTAGAAATAGTTTATTTCTTGATAGTAGGGGTTGCTTCCTAGGAAAAGTGGTCTTACATGTTTTAGTCTTAGATTTAGGTAATAGGATGACAAATGTGGATTGCATTTATCCATTTGAAGAAGCTTTTGACTTTGGGACCTTGGATGACAAGTGAAGGAATGGTCATGAAAATGATAGTTCCTTACTCTATTTGCTAAACAATTTGCAGTTGCCAGGCGCACTTAATTTCTGAAGTACCAGGAAGATATCCATACTCGCTCTAATGGTAGAGAGGATTAAGTAGGACTCATGAGCAAATTCTGTAACCTAAAAGCTACTTTTTATTTATTCTAAAAGCATGGCAAACAATTTTGAGATTATAATGTGAAAAGCAGTGCAAAATCAAGCAAGTGAATAACTTAGCTTGTCAGAATTTTGCTAGGAATTTCATGATTGCAGTTAACCACCAAAGCACATATTTCAACCAAATATTATTTTGACATTTGTAAAAATGCCGACTTCTAAAATGTTATCATAAAGGATGAAATTTAAATGAAATGGAGGGCAAAATACCATTAGGCGAAGAGCAGAATCAAGGGATCTCTTATGGGGCAGAACCTAGGGACTATATTTTGTTGACTTCTTAGAAAATGCCACAGCTCTATTATTTATAAATGTGCCTGTCCTCTTTGAAGCAAAGCGGTCTAAGCTACCCACATGAATTGATTGCAGAGAATCTACATCATCTTCACCAGATGAGGCCACAGATCCTCGGTTATGTGAGCTAATCCGATCCCGATCTTGACTATGTGATTGGGATCTCTTTGAGCCGGACTCTTGCTATTGTTGTTTATGTTCATGGTCAATGTATTGAATTTTCAAAACCTGCCATTTTGATTGTGGGTGGAGAGAAGTGGGTTGCAAGTCTATTTGATTGTTTCTGGTTATGGAGGACCAAATGTTATCACTTGATAAGTTGCAATCTAGAATGGAGACTGATATTATTTACACATATAGATATCGTCATTGTCTTGTTTTGACATGGGACATGTATTTGATACAGTTGCCAGTCAGCGTTTTCGGTTAGAATATCAATTCTTGGAATTTCTTCCTATTTTGTCTTGTGAGTTTTTATGCGGTTTAATTTTATGTTGCCACTATTGGTTTCCGAAAAATGGTTAACTACATGAATGTATGCAATTCTCTTACTATATTTTTCTTTGGGTAGGTAGGAGCCAGAGTGGGTTTTATACTGTTTTGTCTTCTGTTTTTGTGCCAAATATTCTATAGTCGAGACAGAATGCTAGGACTCTTGAGTTGGCAGGCAAACAATGATAACTTATCCTTTTTATTTTTTTCAGGATTTAGATCAAGCTTTTGTGAAGATTCGTCGCAAGAATAATTCTAAAAGACCAGCAAAAAGACGTGCCTAAGCCTCTATTATTGTTACATGAGCACCCCAATCAAATCATGCTGTCTACATTTTCAAATCATGAAGTTGTTTGCTTCATTTGCATGTAAACTGGACACTTTTAATGTCATGTGCCTGTTTCTAATATCTTCTTGAGTCAGTTTTGTTGTTTATGGATTTTACTATAGTTACGTGGCCAGTGTTTTGTTATATTTGCCTGGAATCAACCTGCCATGAGTTTACCAAAACATTTACTTGTCCAAAACGGAAAAGGAAAGTAACAATGCTTAATGAGAAAGGAACTGAGGCCAAAATCCTAACCAAAAAAAGATAGAAAATGAAAATTTATTTTTATGTTATTCTAAGTTACAAGGAGACGGATGCACAGATACAAGAAAATTTATTTTTAAAAAATATAGGATATTTGAGGAAAGCGTGTAAATATTAAAAATATAGGTGTATATATATAAATATTAAAATATATTTTTTTTGTAATTTTTAATTTTATATAAAAATAGTTATAAATTATGTATCTAAATAAATATTACCAATGTTATAATTATTATAAAAAATTAAAGCTAATTGAATAATAATAATAATAATAATAATAATAATAATAACAATAACATAACAAAAATAAAATATAAATAAAATTAAAAAATAAATATAAAAAAATTCTATAAACTACAATTACAAGTTAATAAAAGGCTTAATATATACACGCCCTGAACTTGGTAATTTTTGCCACTTTGACATCCATTCGCACACTTTTACTATTTAGACATCTTAACTTACTAAAAAGGTGATTTATAATTACTTTTTTTTTGCTGATGTGGCATATACTTGTAATCAACCGCGATAAAGCGCATGAAATGAAAATTTTGACGATGCTCAGTATACAATAGGACTTCAAACTTTTTTTTTTTTTTTTGGTACACATCGGAAAAGAAAAACAACAGCAGCTAATAAACTCTGGAATAAGCGACACCCACTCTTGTCATGCTCAGTCCATTCCCACACTTCTAAAGGCGGAGATTGTAACCAGTGCATACCCAAAGGAAGGTCATAGGCATAAGAAGCCAAAGCATCAGCAGAAAAATTACACTCCAGGAACACATGCAAAACCTGAACAGTCCACTCCTTAACATAATTACTAATAAGGTAACTAATAAGGAATCAACCATCACCTTGGATCGGCTAAAAATGTGATATTGACAACGCCCTTACAAGAGAAAAAAATTGAAGAAATGAAACATAATCCTCCTACAAATACCAAAATGAATGTACCGGGATGAGAAATGGAGATTTCTAAGCTGTCCTTTGGCCCCTTACAGGCATCTTTGACACCATTTCTCTGAGACGATCATATCGATTGCGTTGATAATCAATCCACATGCACAGTTGCCTTATGGCCTCCCTCTTCTCTTCTCCCAGATCTACTATACCTTCATCCTTTTCTTTCACCATCGTCTCCAATGCCATTACCTTTCTCTGCAATTCATTGATAGCTTTGGTTAGGTTCTGTTTCTCCACTTCATTCTTGCTTACCATAACCTCTAAGACTTCAACTTTCTCTCTCAATGCTAGTTCCCCTTTTTTTGCATCCTCCAGTTGAACAACTAGATCACCCACTTCTTTTCCTAGCTTTTCCTTCTCATTCTTCATCTGAATTACTTGACTCTTTGCAATAAGAATCTCATTTGAGAGTTCCAGGACACATTGTGCATATCTGCTGCAGTCCTCTTCAATTATGAGGGCCAAATCTTCTGCTCCATTCAAGGTGGTGTTCACTGTCTCTGAAAATCTGCGAACATCTTGTGACAGGCCTCTTTAGTAGCAGTAATTATCCCAGATAGTGTAGCAACCCTTTCCACCAGCATCCTTTGCTCTTGCTGGTAACTGATTTATGCCTTTTTAAAGCTTTCTTCCTTCCAGTGTAGTAATTGCTCTGTGACCCGGAGCTTCTTTTTTTTTTTTTTCCTTCGTGCTGATTAAGATGCCACTTCCAAACAAGATTCCAAATCCTCTTACCATCATCTTCTTCTTTTTTTTTTTTTGGTAAAGCTTCAAAAGGCACCAGCCCAGACAAGAAAACAAAACTACATATTGCTGCTAATACCAGCAAGACTAGAACTAGAATCTAAATTCAGCAACTCAATAATCCCTACAGGAGGGGCATGAAGGACTGTCTCTCTACCACTGTAGGTCAAGCGAACATGCCAATTGCTTCAAAGAAGGCGATGAATGGAGGTTACCAGGTGACGACAGTTGCCAAACAACTCAGTTTGTTGATTGATAGCTTCCACTGCTACAAGCGAATCTGACTCTACCACCAGCCTGTCTACGCTCAAATGCTGAGCCAAGCGAAGTCCCAAGAGAATGCTCCATAGCTCCGATTCCAAAACTGACCAAACAACAAGCCCTTACATAAAACCCACCAGCCACGTACCTGTGTGATCCTGAGAAGACCTTCAGTGCCAACTTCCATCGAAGCAGTCACACAGCTTCCGTCCACATTCAGTTTGCAAAAGCAAACATTGAGATGGCACCACTTCTGCCATTACTCCAACAAAAAAACCTAAATTTCAAATTACAGTAGTATTCGAATAGAACCCAGAAAATCCCTAAAAAAAAAGAATAGAACCCAAAAAAAATCAAATCATTACCTTAAAAAGGTGAATCCCAAATCACTATAGAACTATCATCCGACAACCATTCAATATCAGCTAAATCCAATGTGTCAACACCAAAAGTACCCATTATCTCCCAAGTATAACACGAAACTAGATTTATATAATCCTTGCAATCCCGTCTTGTACAAATTGCAGCAAATTTCCCACCTTTAGTAAAAGAAATGCCTTTAGAAGCATGTTTCGGCCATTGAACGTGAACACAAGTTGTGTTAACAACCGACCAAACAGTTAAATGCAACTGAAAGTTCGATGTAGTAAGTATATGACGACTATCTGGACTCCATCTAGTGGCTTCGATAACTCTACACTCAAGTGCCTTCAATTTCAGTAACTGAAATGCCTTCGATAAGATTGTAACTTAAGTTGTCGAAATAGAATGATGAGTAATTTGCAATGGAAACTCAGAGATTTTGAGTAATTTCTTATAGATGATGAAATTAGGGTTTGGCATTTGGGGATAACTTGAAACTTAGCTTATTATTATTTTTTTTTTCACTTTTAAGCTCTTTTTTTTAATTTTATTTTACTATTGCTTTGATATGTGGCATCTTAATCAACGCGAAGGAAAAACACGTGCTTGAATGATTCTTTAGTTCGGTTTATAGATAACCTTTTGAAAAGTTAAAGCGTCTAAATAATAAAAATTGTAAATATAAGTGTTAAAGTGGTAAAAATTGTTAAATTTAGAGGGCTATAAATGTATTAAGCCTTAATAAAAATATCTAAATCTATAAATAAGAAAAAGATTAAAAGAAAATTCATAAAATAATAAAAAAGAAAAAATGTTCATTTTTACCCCTAATGTTTATAGTGGGGAGCAAATTTGTCCTCAAAGAAATTTATGGCTCATTTAAGCACATAAATTCAAAAAATCAACTATTTAAGTCTCTGACTCTAACATACCTTCTAACTGTCATTTCACCAAGCTGATGCGACAATTTAATAGGTCCATTCAATTAACTTTTGTATAAAAGTGAAAAATTAATTCTTTTTCTTTTTATCTTGTCAACTATACCCTCTTCTACCTTCAATCAAAAACCAAATCCAAGTGTTACTTTCAAATCCCATAGAACAAGACTGAATGAAGAAGCCACACAATAGTAGAACTCACCAACGAAACAGAATCACAAGAATAAGGAAAGAGTCTAACAAACTAAACACAAGGTAGAAAACCCAAAACAAAAAATATAAAAGCCTTTTTACATCTCCTTCTCCTTATGATGTTCAAGATCCCATGATTTCTCATTGCAATTCATTAATCTGCAATGAAAATGAAGAAGGTAATTTTATATAATATTAAATAATTTGAATAATTTTCTTTAAAAAATATAATTTAAATAATTTTTTTTTTGTAATTAGACTTGAGAAAGTTTTGAATCTTGAATTTGACTTTTTAAAAAGTAATATCTTAATATAAGTAGCTCACCCGAGAGGCTTTAAGGAAATTGAAAGGGAAGAGGTGAGTCGTACTGGCATTACCCGTGGGGACAAGTCTCAGATCCATCCTTGCTAGCCCTAATGTTTTCAGGTCTCTCAAATTGCAGTCTTTCGTTTGTTACAATCTCTACGTTTTTTTTTCTCTTCGCAATCAAAACATGCAATAACAAAAGTCCTGAATTTTCTTACCATCAAATTTCAAAAACCCGCATCAATAAATACTGTAAAATCTATCTTTCTCTAGTTTTATTGAATTTCCATCTGTAACTTCCTCAATTCCATCACCCATTAAAGAAGGATTGACAACTACCTCTGCCACCACTGCATCATCCGCATTAGACCCTTTTGTTGACTTATTTAGTGCTTTCAAGAAATGGGATTCTGAAGTGGGTTGTGATCAATTTAGAGAAAAGTACAAAGATTTAATCAATTTGGGTAATAATAGTAATTCTGTTTGTTCTTTGCAAGAGGTTGGTAGTAATAGTGATTATTTAGATTGTAATAATGACTTGAACGAACCACTATTCCCAAATCTAACATCTACACCATCAACAAAACCTTCAATAATTCCAAAATAATAATAATATATATATATATATATATATAACCATTTCGTTTTTAGAAAGAATTAATATGTGACCATGAAAGTGTACATTTCTTTTCTTCTACTTAAATATAAAACAAAAAAATCTAGTCACTTAAACAAATATTTTAGATGTTGATATGAGTGCACCAAAATTATTTTATCTTTTGAAAAGAATTGGGGAGCATTTGCTTTACAGAGGAAAATAGGGCAAAGAATATTATCAAAGCACATATTTTTCTTCATTACTGAATTGTAGTTATTGTTGTCAAGCATAACCCGAACATTAATAAATAAATAAAATAAAATGATAAAGATAGGAGAAAAATGATGAAAAAAGCTGTGATACAATCCGATGACTAAAATGCCCAGTCATTATGTGATAGGAAAGTAGAAGCAAAGCCATATCACTTTGTTTTGGTTTTTAATTAAAGGTAAAAAGGGTATAGTTGACAAGATAAAAAGAAAAAGGATTAATTTTTTCACTTTTGTACAAAAATTAATTGAATGGGACCTATTAAATTGCCACACCAGCTAGTTGAAACGACAGTTAGAAGGTCTGTTAGAGTCAGGGGCTTAAATAGTTGATTTTTTGAATTTTTATTCTTAAATGGGCTAAAAATTTCTTCGAGGGTAAATCTGTTCCCTGCTATAAACATTAGGGGAAAAAATAAACCTTCTCCCTAAAAAGAATAGACATGACATGAGCATCATCTATTAATTTAAGGCTTAATACATACGCAGCCCCCTGAACTTGACATTTTTTGCCACTTTGACACTCATACTTACACTTTTGTCATTTAGACACCTCAACTCGCCAAAAATGTGATTTATAAACCACTTCTTGCACATGTGGCAAAGGACGTGAAGTTAAATGCTATTGAGTGCGTGATATGAAAATTTTAATGCTCTTCAATGTACAACAGCTCTTTTCAGGTCTTCCCCCCCCCCCCGCCATATTCTTCTGTCAATAATTTATCTTATTCTTCTTCAACTTATTCTTGTTTTGCCATTTTCAGGCCTCCTTGTACTCTCCATTAATGCCAGAATGTTTGACAAACTGACTAACCTTGCAGGTAACCTGCATGCACAACCCACTTGCCAGACATATATAAATATTTACAAGGAGAAACATTGGAGACTTGACTCAATTCTAGCTCCTCCCTACTTGATTTATCTAAATTATCATACACAGGTAGTCAAAGCTCTTGTACTTTCTTGCCACTTGAACAAATGAATAAGAACTAGTAAAGAACACTGATGCAATAGACCAAATACATGACAATAACACAAAGCACCCTAAACATATAACCAATTGCAGATGCCAAATTGAACGAAGGGAGAGATGAAATCTTACTTCCAGCTTTGAGGCATCATATAAGATTTTTTAGGGTTTGATGGATTGCCAGCTACAACTTGGTTGCTACTTGAGCCAATGCTAGAATCGCCTGTCAGCATTGCCATCAAACTGCCACCATGAACCTGCCTTTTGGTACAAACATTGGCATTCGTGACATAGATATGGGCATTCAAAGTTCTAAATTGTATCAACATCAGTAGTTTTGCTGATGAAGCCCCCATATTCATCCCCATTTTCACAACATCAACATTCATGTCCTCAACAACAACAACAACAAATTCTTTCATCTTCTCACCGTGACTTATTTTGGGCTCCTTTTGGCATAAAAATTGTCAATATAGGGTTTAAGTTAGAAGTAAAGTATAGAATCAATAAGATTTGACAAATTATTTGAGCATTTTTTTTGGCCAAAATACAAAATTGCACAACAAATCTCATAAATGAGAATTCAAATCATCCCCACAATTGATATTCAAAGCATTCTCATTCTAAAAATAAGAAAATAAATCAAAGTTAAATTTGGGAAGTCATTACCTCATTGGAATATTTTTCTAAAATAGTTTGAATTTGAGAAGGTTGTGATTTTTTGTTGGAGAATTAAGTTGAAGGGGTTTTATTAAAGAAGTTGCAAGTCTAGCAAAGTGCAACTAGTTTGTGTAGGAGAAGTGAGTAGCAATAGCTTTTGGCATAGGGACTGATTGTCGGTTGATTGCAAAGCTGCTTGGGCAATGGATTTTTAAGAAGAGGTAGCAACCTCGCACTGGCTGATAGCAGCGTCGCTGCGATGACAGACAATAACTTTTTTAGTAACTGATTATTCAGTGATCGAGAAGCTTCGATTGTTCAGTAAACCTAGAGGCTTCGATTATTCACTGACTTTAGTGGCTTTGATCAATAGTTTAGATGTATCAAAAGAAAATAATGTTTATTTCAATATGGTTTCAACAATGATTACACAAAGTTCAGAGAATTGGGGGATTTGGGAGAGATGAATCAAAATTAGGGTTTCTAATTTGGGGAAACTTGATTTCAATTTTCTTATAATTATTGTTACTGTTGGAATTGTTAGGCGGCTTTGTTATATGGCTTTGGTTTTATTACGTGGCTTCATTGTCAGTGCAATGAAATACACACACTTCATTTGTTATATTACTGTGTAGGAAGTGGTTTATAAATCACGTTTTTGACAAGTTGAGGTTTTTAAATGGCAAAAGCGTAAGTATGAGTGTCAAAGTGACAAAAAATACCAAATTCAAGGGGCTTCGTATGTATTAAGCCATTAATTTAATTATCAATAAAAAATAAACACATCACATGTATTAATTTATTTATATGTTTCATTGATTACCAAAGCCAACAAACCCACATAAAAAAGAAAACCCATCCCGTTGATCAAAGAAGCAAACACAGCCACCCAAAATAAAAAAACCTTCTGAGTAATAAAAAAACCCACCTTCCACCACTTAATAAAAAATCAAAGCTATGACAATCAAAGAAAGATGAAGAACAAGAAGGCGGCATAATAGAACGATGAGAACAACAAGCCAATAGAAAAAAAATTGATATGGAGGAAAAAAAAAAAGCTTACTAGAGGAAGATAATTTTATGTTCTTCAAGTATGTATGAAGTAGGATGGTTTGAATTTGCATTGCTTGAGTTTATTTATATTGAATTTGTATTGTTTTCCTTTTCAATTTAGGAATCCTTTTGCTTTTTGATTTGGGTATTTTCCCAATCAAATTTAAATTATGTTTTCTTTTTTATTGCTTATTTGGGTTTTTTCTCTTCTTCAGGATCAATTTCTTCTTGATTTGAGAATTGCTGTTGATTTGGGATTAATTTTCTTCTTCTTCCCATTCCGGATGAACACGTTTCCTATTTTTTAAAAATTATAGAAATGGCCCCGATACATGTGAGGGTTGTTTTCCACCATGTTGGAGACGAAAACGTATCCGATGCGGCGCCGACTTCCTCATGTTTTTGTGCATTATTCTGATGTTCAATTGATATTTTATTAATAATATGAATTCTAATGTAAAAGACCTGCAAAAATAATGCAATTAACTCAAGCTTGCCATTTAACTCAAAGCTGAAAAATGAGTAGCAAAGATATCTCACTACACTATTTCTAGCGTTGAATTGGACATCAAGATACAACTTTTTTTTGGGTAATTTTCACTCATGGTACCCAACTTCTAATGAAAGTCTCACCGCAGTACCTCACTTTTTTTTTTTTCATAAAACCATATAACCTTTCATTTTATTATCAATAAAGTACTTGAAGCTGATTTTCAGCTGGAGTTGATGACGTGGCACGCCACATGACACTGACGTGGCACCACGTGTCACATTATGGTGATGTGACACCACATGACGCTGGCGTGGGGCCACGTGGCACAATCATATGACATGGCCTGACACATCACGATAATGAGACATTCATTAAACGCGAGATACCGTAGAGGGATCTTCACTAAAAGTTGGGTAACATGAATGAAATTATCTGGATTTTTATTTTCTTTTTGTTTGTGTAATTGATTTTTGTTTTTTGGTGGTAAAATATTGAACTTTATAGTTTTTAAGTGAAAATAAAAATAAAATAATTCATCAAAATATAAAAATAAAATTTTTATTTTAGAATTTATAAAATATCAATCAAAATTATAATTTTATTATAACCAACAAATTTAAATAAATATTTTATATTTATTATAAGTTAAAAAATATTTTTATATTTTCTAAATATTAAAATTATAACCAGCCAAAAGTATAATTTTGATACAAAATAAAAATAAAAATATAATTTTATTATAACCAACAAAAAATATAATAAATATTTTATATTTATTATAAGTTAAAAAATATAAAATATTTATTTAGCTTTGTTGGTGATAATAAAATTATAATTATAATTAAATATTTTATAAATTTTAAAATAATTTTTTTTTTATTTTGTATGAAAATATTAGTGTTATATTTCGTATCAAAATATTAGTATGCTAAACTACTTTATGTTTAAACTTATAATAAATATAAAATATTTATTTAAGTTTGTTGGTTATAATAAAATTATAATTTTAATAAAGTATTTTATAAATTCTAAAATAAAAATTTTTATTTTATATTTCGATGAATTATTATAATTTATATTTATAAGTCTATTTAAATTTGATTAATTTCACGAGTAATATTAAAAATTAAGATAAAAATTAAAATCACAAATTTTCACTTAAAAACTATATAGTTCAATATTTGACTACCAAAAATAAAAAACCAATTACACAAATAAAAATTCAGAAAATTTTACTTACCTTGGTATCTCACATTTAATGAAAATTTCATTATAGTAATGTGTAAAGCCACGTCAGTGCCATATGACGCCACATTATATGATTGTTCCATGTAGAGTCACATAAGCGCCATGTGGCATACCACATCACCAGCTATGACCGTAAATTAGCTTCGGGTATTTATTGATGATAAAATAAAAAATTATACAGTTTTATTAAAAAAAAAAGTGAGGTATTGCGGTGAAATTGTTGTTAAAAATTAAATATCATGAGTGAAAATTACCCCTTTTTTCTGCAAATAAAAGAAAACAACTACAACAGAGATAATTAATTAGTTAAGAACTAGGAAGTGAATCAACAATGCAGGGAACTGAATGCTATTTTATATGATCAATTCATTACAACTAATTAAATCCACAGAAAATTAAACCCACATGTACACCAAAGATAAATAAACAAAAAAAAAAGAAAATCTCATAAATAAGGCATGAACCAAAGAGCAAACAGAATGGTTAATCACTGAAGTAGATAATTAAACCAAAATAATATTCAAGGACTTTTAGACTAGCACCCAAATGAAAAACTTGAACCTAAAAAAAACGAGGTATTTAAGGAGGTTGTAAAACATTATTTTAGGAAAATTCAAAGCGCTTGAAACAATCACCTGTAGTAGAGTCAAAGAAGAAGAAAGATTAGAAATGAGAAGAGATCTAAGAGAGGATTTATGAGAACACAGAGGGTAGAGGAAGAGGAGAATGCCTTTAGTTGATAAGTGTTGCTGACGGCGGTGGAGATGACGATGATGGACGACAGTGAAGGTGATGGAGATGCACGGTAGCGAAGGTGAGGGCGACGGAGGGTTAGAATGGGGTGGCGCAGGGAGAGGGGGAGGTGGTGGCAGGTATGAAATGAAAATGATGAGAAGAGAATAATATTGTTAGGGTAAGAGTTTTTAGGTTGCAAAACGACGTAGTCTTAAAGTTAAATGGTAGTTGATGCTAAGTTGATTTATAAATATTGAAATTGTTTATGGGTAAAGATTTTTACACTCATTCTCTTAATAATTAATAACTGCAATTCATTTTGACTTTATTAATTACTTAAATGACTAAATTATCTTTAATTTAAAAAAATTATGTACCTTTCACAATTAATATTAACTCAAAAAATTATTTAATTAATATAGATAAAAATGGAATAATTTCAATACAAATAATTTTTTAATTTTTATATTATAATCATTGAAAATTATTTATTATTTTATTAATTTATTATGTTATTTTATTTTGTGTCCAACTTATACTGTTAGAATTTTAAAAATGTTTATGTGCTAATTTAATTATGCAATATTTATTTTTATTTTTTAATGCTTTTAAGTACTTATACAAATGATATTTACATTTTAAAAAATTGATGATAATTTTAATTTTAATTTTTGTAATCAATTATTTTTTTAATAAAAGTAACAGGATATAATATTGAAAATATTAATATAAAATAAAATAAAATAATTAAAAATACATTATTTGTATTAATTTTTTTTAAAAAGAACCAATTAAGTTAATATAAATTGATAAAATATTCTTTTTAGTTATTTTATTTTATATGAATTTTATCCATACATATAATGATTTTTATATTATATCCTATCGTTTTTATTTAAAAAAATTGAATGAAGAAAATTAAAATTAAATTCGCCATTAATTTTTTTAAAAAAAATGTAAATATCATTTGCATAAACACTTAAAGGTAGTAAACAATTAAACATTAAAATAAATGTTGCATAATTAAATCAAAAAATAAATAGAGCTATTTTAATAAAATTTTAACATTATAAGTTAAAACACAATAAAATAACATAATAAATTAATAAAATTATAAATAATCATGAGTGATTATAATATAAAAATTATTAAATCAAAATAAATTATTTGTATTGAAATTATTAGATTTTTATCACGTATGAATAAATAAATAATTTTTTAAGTTAATAATAATTGTTGTGAAAGGTATATAATCATTTGAAATTAAGGGTAGTTAAGTTATTTAAATTGTTAATAAAGTTAAAATGGAGTGCAATTGTTAAGAGAAGGAGTGCAAAAATCTCTATCCATTGTTTATAATATATATATATATATATATTCTTGGTAAAAGAAAATAATTAGTTTTGATTTTAAACTTGGTTTAAATGAATTTCACAATTGCAAATCTAAGTGAGTGTATTTTTTTCATTAATTTAAATAAAAATTTTGTAAACTTCGTTTTTAATTCTAATTTCTTAATTTCATGAAATTGCTTAACACTAAATTTATTTTTATTGATGAAACGTATTTGGTTCAAATAAATTTTATTTAAAATTTATTTGAAAATAAAATAAATTAGTTAGTGGAATTGAAGCAAACAATAAATAAGTAGTTTTGCTTGTGTAATCCATCTTTGATTTTAGCATGTATTTTTTTTTAAAAAGAGTTTTCATTAATGATCTGAAACATCAGGCATTAAAATAGCTGCTAAAATCCTTTTTTCTATTACTTTTTTCACAGGCTAAAAAGGAACAGCCTCACATAATGGAATAATAACAAAAGCACATCCATGCTTCTGATTGAAAGCAATTAAAATCCATGAATTCTTCCAGCAACAAACTGAAAAACACCGACGTTTAGCAGCTACTGCAGGCCATCTCCATCCCATAAAATAAGACTTGAAGGGTTTGGTTTCCTTATACTTCAACTATTTCTTGTTCCACTGTACTTTTCGTAACTGGATAGTACTTGTAGTGCTTGAGTTTATTATTGAATTTGTATTGTTTTCCTTTTCAATTTAGGAATCTTTTTACTTTTTGATTTGGGTATTTTTCAATCAAATTTAAATTCTGTTTTCTTTTTTTTATTGCTTATTTGGTTTTTTCTTCCTGATCAATTTCTTCTTGATTTGAAAATTGTTGTTGATTTGGGATTAATTTTCTTCTCTTTCCCATTCCAGATGAACCAAGGAAACACATTTCTTATTTTTTAAAAATTACATAAACAGTCCCGATACATGTGAGGATCGTTTTTCATCGTGTCGGAGACGGAAACGTATCTGATGAGAAAAAATACCGACTTCCTCACGTTTCCGTACAATTCAGGTGTTATTTAAATCCAATTCTGGGTAGGAGAAGGACATACTATATATATATATATATATATGCTACTTCCAATTAAATTAGTTAGAATTACAGTTTAATTAATTTAATTTAACTTTTATTAATAAATAGATAAATTATCTAATTTTTATATAATAATAAATAAAGACATTTTTATAATTTTACCTCCTCCTCCTCCTCCTCCCCTTGCTATATTTATATATATATATATATATATATATATATATATTATTATAGATAGGTCTATGCATTGTCAGGAGGTAATGAGCTCTCCACTCTCTGTGTAGCTACAGTATAGCCAAGTGCAGAATGGAGTTTTATTCAAACCAATTAAACTCTATTCCTAAAGAATTATTGACAGAAATTTTTTCACGAGTGGCCTCTGCATCATTCATTGATCTCATCTGCCTAAAGAAAAGTTGCAGAGAATTTCACGAAGCAGCATCAGATGATTACATCTTTGAACGCATGGCAATTAGTTCTTTCCCAGTAGTTCCCTGGAAAGATACGAAAGATGGTGCCTTATCTTTGTTAGACAAGTGCCTCAAGTGTGGAAATCCAGAGTCGCTCTTTCGAAAAGGAATGCTTGATTACTTTAGCACCTCGGAGCATGAATCTGGACTCGAATGCTTGAAGAGAGCAACACACAAGGGCCATCCAGCAGCTACTTACATGTACGGTATAATTCTCATGTGCTATGGTGGTAAAGCAAGAACAGAAGGTCTGAAGCTCCTCTGTGAGCTGCTGAAACGATCGAAAAAACCGAACTCCATTGTTAAGGAATGTAGAGATAAAGTGAAACGGACTGTTCGTCCAATGTGGGTGAAAAACCATATAGTTGGATTCGGTCCAGCAGAAGAAAAAGACTGCATGAACAAAATAAGGAACTGTAGTTGCCGTAGAAAGGCATTATTATCAAAATCTTCGACTAATATGGCTCATAAGAAATCATCACGACGATGGAAATTTTCCTTGGATGAAGAATTTGAAGGTGACAAACTTTCATGCCATGCTTGTTTATGGGATCGTGAAGCCATTCGGTTTTGTAACATGCTAAGAACAGGACGGTTTAAATCTCGTTATGTAGTATAATAATTTTTCTTTGTAATCAAAATCTTCATTGCGTGCACTTTGTGCCAAAAATAACCTTAAATTAATGTTTTTTCTTTTATTCTTCAAAAGCGCAGTAGATTGGATTGTGAGATATATGACACATACCTTTGAATGTTTTATATTTTATGGGCAATTTCTGGTGTAATTACATGCTGGGAGTTGCAATACTCGTAAAATTATTAAATTATACCTATATTTTTAGAAGTTTCTAAAAGGTATATTATTGTCCGTGCTTACTTGACTACACAACTAAACCACTCACGAATATCAGGCAGGTCTTGAAAACTGCCATTCTCCCCAATTGTAACTGATCGTAACATTATGCTTACGTGAAATATAATGAGACCTATTATTACCCATATTTTATTAATAAAAATATTGTAGGCGGCGGGGTTTAGCGCGGGTCCAAGTGTTGGCGACCGTGGCACTGTGTGGGCTCATGGCCCACTAGAAAATATGAAACAGGTCTTAACCCTAAACAGAGATGGAGTCGCCACCTAGATAAAAGCTGAGACACACTTATACGACAACTGGATTCCACAGAGGTTCCCAGAAGCCGTCATTAGAGAACGGATTCGGAAACTGGGTATGGGTGTTTGAATGCCCACCCGACCTTGCGGTCGGCCTCCATTTGTGTTTCGTGTTTTATTACCTTTAATTATTCAATTATTTTTTAATATCATGTGGATTATAATTGCCTTTAACCAATTGTCAAAATTTACATTAAAGTCCAAGTTTGCATACTAATCTCATTTCATGCATTTAATTCCCAACATTCATAAAAAAATAATAATTTACAATCATTCATTCCAAATGAATGGAGAGAGGGATTAAGGATTACAATGCTTTGCTTCAAATAAGAGAGGAATAAACAGGAAATGTACCAAAAATAAACCACAATATACAGACAATATACATAAAATAAACTAGAAATATACTGAAACTAAACCATCGTAAATGCTCTCAAGAATTAATTAAGGGAATCAATTCCCTTTAAGTGGAAACTCATCCCAAGTTCCTGCAATAGGCAAAAATAAACTTCCCAAAGTACAAAAGAAATCCTACAAAAAGGAATCCATAAAGTTAATGCATTGATTAAATTAAATACAAAAGGAAATGAAAAAATATCTAAAGTCAGTCCACTACATAGGTGGTAATCATGCATAATAACTCAAAAGGTATGAAAGACATGGGTTTTCAGGCAAATCATGCAGAATTTACAAAAAAATATCAAGGCAAGATTGTACAAGGCCCTGTCTGAGTGGCGATTGCCTCTTCTATGTCTGGTATAGAGGTGATCACCTCCTGGCAAGGGGTGATGCCTCCTTAAAGAGGCGATCGCCTGATCATGAGGCACAGACGACCCTCAAAGTAGCAAAACTTCAATTATAAGCAAGTATGACTTAATACAGACGAACAATACTTACAACTACACCTAAAACTTCAGTGAATCACTCTTGGACCATGGCATAACACAATGGACAAGTATAATCAAGCAACCAAATGAACTAAAACTAAGCAAGTCTACAACTCTTGATATTTAAAAGAAAATGGTGATCCTTACTGAAATATGAACCTTTTTTGAAAATGATTTGCCCTCAAAGGTTGATTGTGGATTGAAATGTCTTTCAAATGTAAGGAATCATACTTCTTCCTCAAGAATGAAACCACTCTTAGCAAGAAAACCTCTCTTTCTCAAGAAGGACCTCCCCTTTTCCTCTAGACATTTTTTTTCCTCCTCCCCTCTTTCTTTCAAAAAACCTCCATTTAAACTCCCAAAGCTTCCCATCATGACCCTACCACCTCTTTCCTATCATCGTCCCCCCTAGCCCTTTTTTTTCTCAAAAAATACACCCATGCACGTTCTAATGCAAAAAGGTGAGGTGGTGGGTCCCCTACTTGCTGCTATTGGCATGTTGCATTTAATGCAACAGTAAGTAGGCCGCTAAAAAGGTGATCACCTCCTCAAGGGGGCGACATAAATTTTTTTTAAAAATAACATGCACGACACAAATAAAACAAACAACAAACGACATACCTGATTCTTGAGTTTCACCCGAGAGGTGAATTCTTCAACTTTGAAACATGTCTGTGATCTTTGGGATCTTTATCAAGCACAACTCATCACTCACGGGGAACTCACATCGTCATCCTTGGGTTTTCCTGGCCTGAGAGGAAGTTCCTCTGAAATGGGAAACTTACGCCGTCATCCTCAGGTTTTTCTAGGCCTGAGAGGCAGTCCCTCTGAAATGGGAAACTCATGCTGTCATCCTTGGGTTTTCCTAGCCCGAGAGGCAGTCCCTCTGAAATGGGAAACTCACGCCGTCATCCTTAGATTTTCTTGGCCCGAGTGGCAGTCCCTCTGAAAGCTCATCCCGTCATCCTCGAGTTTTCCTGGCTTGAGAGGCAGTCCCTCTGAAATGGTAAACTCATGCCGTCATCCTTGAGATTTTCTGGCCCTCGAGGCAGTCCCTCTAAATTCTGATACTTCAATCAGAGAAATTCCACAGCTTGTCCTTGGTTACAGGCCAACCAAGCTAGAAGATGAATTCTTCTAAGTTCGAATATGCTACGTCATCTCAGGAACCTCGCCCAACTAGACACCAATTTAACAATCTCGACTTTAATATGAATTTTTGGGACTCACCTGAAGAAATATTCCTTTCTTATTCATCGATATTTTGATTTTTTCATCTTCATCATTTTACATTACTTTTTTTTCTCTCACACGATTAACCCTCATTTTTTGAAAAGAGCATATATCTTTTTTTTTACTTACTATAAAAGGAAAAACCATTTTCATTTCATTCGCTTTCTTTCTTTCTTCCTTTCTTTTTTTTTTTCTTTCTCGCGCTTTTATATTTTCAAACATGGATGCTGAAAGGACACTGCCTCCTCCTGCTTGGGACCACATTCCTCCTTCTGCTCGTGCTCTATGTAGTCTCAAATTCACGAGAGGTGACATGGTTCCTCTCCTAGCGGATTTAAGGACTCATCTTTGTTCATCTACATCCAGAGAGGTTAGTACCCCAAATTCCTCTATTTTTCTTACAAAATTTCAATGGGTTAGGAGTAATCTAAGTTTAATCATTACTTAGGACTAGAAATATGACTAAATGAGTGAACAAATTATATATTTGGCTAAAACTCAAGCACATGGGCTGTTCTTCACTCCGCAGAGGCGGTCACCTCTTCGAGGAGGCGATCGTCTCTTGCCAAGAGGTGTTTGCCTCTTGGCGGAGCGACGATCGTCGCCTCTCTGCTATAGAGGTGATCATATCTTAGAAAGAGGCGATTGTCTCTTGGCAAGAGGCGTTCACCTCTTGGACAGGCTCTCCAACACTATTGGTTTTCTATCTCAATTTCAAGATACTTCAATGATTGTATACTAATTTAACTTCCCTAATTTCTTTTCACAGCATGATGCACCGACATTCAAGGGTGCCAGGAACTTGCACAGAGCTCGAGCCTTCTACAATGAGCTCACTGACAACCAGAAGGATCGGATCCAGGACACTGGTTCAAAGATTTCATTCTTTCTTTCCCCGATGAGTAGGCGCAGACGGACTACCAGCCCTTGCATGCTTTGATAGAGAGGTGGTTTGATACCACACATACCTTCCACCTGCCATTCAGAGAGATGATGCTGGATCTTGTCTCCTTTGCTGCCATTACAAGGATCGCCTATACCAGAGATCCTGTTCCCTGCGATGTGAACTTTCACCATATGTCTTCTGACAAACTGACCTATATCGAGCGCCTTCTTGGTATGGTACCGGACATAAAGGGGACACATACCTTCAAGCATGATTTGATTCGGTCCTATACCTGGGAGAGGGTCATAGTGATGACCTCCCCTCGTAAGATCGACCAGGTAGTGCAAGCGTTCATGTTCTATCTCTTTGGCACCACTCTTTTTGCTAACACCGCTAGCTCACTGGATCTGATGTTCCTAATGTCCGTGCAAGACTTGTATCGGGTGTCTTTAAAAGACTAGGGTAACTGTGCTCTAGCTTATCTATATAGAAGCATAGATGAGCTCGTATATGGAGCTAAGAGGTTCTATGGCTTCTGGCACGTCGTTCTGAGAAGTTATATCCTATCTTTCCCTCTTGGTTCTTCTAGATATCTATTTTCTGACATTAGCTAACAATGCTTCTTTGATAGGTCTGGGCTTTGGAATTGGAGTTAGTTGTCGAAGTGATGCGTCTAGGGAACAATTTTTCTACCTTAAGCTAATGGGGTGCCAGTCGTGTCCTGAAGAAGCATCTGACTCGAGTGCACATTCACCGATAGCATCTGAAAAGTTTAACACAAGACACAGTACTTGAAACATTTACAATCGTATTAGTAATCTTGTAAATTTAACTTACTTACCTGTTAGTTCTCTTTGTAGATTCAGAACGACTTGTGGGGGCCCAAGGATAGATGGAATGCGGAGATGACACGCTCTTGATTCTTGGCCCATAAGAGGGTTCTTCTTTATAGGCCATACTACTTGGTCTGGTACTTTGGTGAGCAGGTCCTCAACTGGAAATAGGGTATTGGGGTGAGACGCGTCCCCAAGTCTCCTCCTAGAAGCATGCTCTAGACGCATAAGTTGGAGGGTGCCGAGCTTGCTTAGGCCATAGCTGGAGAGCCTACTGTGGATCACACCATACGACTCAAGAGTCGGTACCGGGAGTTTATTTAGACTCATCTATTGCAGTGGGTTCCTTTTACCATTGGTTCACTTCTCAGGTATATTCTCAATTCTCAGCTCACTTTCTTTTGAGTTATCCAGTTTTAACTTGGTTTTTCATTTATAAGTTGCAGCGACTGGACCTGCACCTTGGGTTAGGCTCAGACACAAGAGAGGCCTTCTCAGAGATCTCGCATAGATCAGGGTGGCGAGAGTTCATTGGCTGGGGCACAACGACTTAGACCTCCCACTGTATCTATCTCTGATATAGTTACTGGCAGTCTTGATCATACCTCAGATCCTTTGGTTCATTGCTGGGTTCCTCTTAGAGAGCTTTCTCTGCAGTTCTTAACTCTAGATGAGAGTTTGACACCTGCTTCCTTGCCCACTGGCACCAACTATGTGAGTTTACCATCAACATGTTCTCTGAAAAAATTCTTAACATATTCATTAGCATTACTTATTTCATTAACAACGAAGATTCCCTAAGAGTAAGGACATTACATGTACAGATTAATTAAGGCTCAAAGGGATTACATGCTAGACATTATCCAGCAGTGGAGGGTAAACAACACTCTTCTTACGTCTATATGTATACATGGTTACATGATTTGCTGACCTTTTAAACTGCTTACACAAGATCGAGATGAGAGGTAGCATGAGAGGATTATGACCTTTGAGCGCTAGGTGGAGGTCCTTCAGATGAATGAGGATGAGGGAGAGGAGCAGCCCATGGGTGCCCCAAGTACCAAAGATGACACCGAGGAAGGAGATGATTCAGAGGACATGGAGTAGGACTCCCCTTAGCTTAGGACTTTTTGAACTGTTTACATTCCTATAACAGTCAATTCTGATGTTTCAAAAGTTCCTCTTACACAAATTTTGTTTTGAATGGATATTTTTGAAGGTAATTTCAATTATTGCAAATTTTAAAAGTAATTAAATGTCTCTGTATGCACATTTTTTCTTTAAACAGTTGAATTCTACACTAGTCTACCAAAATTATACAACTTTTTCAAACTTTTGCTCTCATTTTCTCTGGTGGAGAGGCAATCGCCTCTTGGCTTTCTGGTTAAGGGGCGATCACCTCTTAGAAAGTGGCGTTCACCTCCTCGCCAGTCTGCAGTCCCCCTTAAAATCCCTAACTTTCTCATCTCTGCACTTATTCTCCCTATTTCTTCTTCATCCCCAATCTCCATTTTCTCTCTCTAAACCTCACCAAAAGCTACTATAATCAATCTTAAAAGGCTTAGATGGTGAATCATGGGCTAAACTGAAACCATCTCACTTAAGCTTCAAATCACTACATGCTAGGAGAACCAATTTCCCCTTTCTCCATTCTATAGCTCAATTCTGAAGTCCTCAGCAACACATTTTTGGTTCATTATGGTAGGATTATGCCACCTACCGGAAGAATTTGAAGCTATACTAGGTTATAACATGGATTTCACTTGCCAAATTATAACCCCTAGCTTTGTAGTCTTGGATCCACATTCTATTTAGTATCAGACGACCCAAATGTTGAATCTTCCACCTTAGTCTTCAACTTGGTTGATTCTCGGCTCTAAAATTGAATTAGAATCCTCTCTTGAAGTCATCCTGGGTGTAGACAGGAGCGAAGTTCAATGGCCTCGGATGATGGCCTTCTGTTTGTATGATCAATTTCTGCTAGTTTCCTTTTTTAGAAACTGTGATTCAAAAATCCTCCACATCTTGGGCCAAGTGGAAGCAGAAAGCAACCCTTTCCCTCTTATCTGAGCAAAAACTATCATCGGGCTAGACAACTTCACGTCAACTGGGCCATTCTTCGGAAGTCCACTGTTATTAGAGGTTAGTCTTCTTCTCCTACCTTTATATTTTGTGATTCTATCATTTTCATGTGCTATATTCACTGTTCTTACAAATATGGCTTCATGAAAAACTAAGACTGTTAGAACCTCCGTAAAACATTGTGCACTATAGAGCCAGGCATTACAGAACCAAAAGGCTGCATCCCATACCATAAGATGTCCAAGGTTGGCTGTCAATATTCCTTGATACTCTGATCCAATGGATGTGTCCATGGTGGAGATTGCAATATGTAACCCTTCGTTCTTACACTTATTGTGTTCGTGTAGCTGGCCTCCATTTTACTATGTTCTACAATGATGCCCATCTTTGCCACTAGTATGGATAGGAATAACTGATTCTGGAGGTTGTGCATGAATTTGAGCTAGGGCCTCTTACTTATAACTTTCTGAATAACTTGGTAACTACTTGGCCTCAAAGAGCAATCCAGAGGAACATATACTATAACGGTGATCCATCCACCGATGATCAGTACAAGGTGTTGATTCAATTACAACAAACCGAGAAAAAAGACTTCAATAAAAAAAGAAGGGCAAGAGAGTTATAGACATTGAGTGCTTAGAATGTTCATCAAAAGAAAATGAAACAAAATTAGGTTACAAACTAAGTCATCATTTTCCTTTCGTTAGATAACATTTCTTTTTGTAGTTAAACAATTGTAATAGATACTTAATGCAATGTTTAACAATAATTGGAGTAATCTGCTTCATTTAACTTAAGCACAATATGTATATACATTTTACTTCTGACATATCTCATGTCATTAGTTGGCTTACCTTTGTAAGTTTTCTAACTGACTATTTTTTTTTCTCTCTCTCCTTTTACATGTCCTTAACTTTTGCTTGGACCACCTCTTCGAGGTTTTCGATCCAGTAGGACTCTTTATTCTCTACCTTTTCTATCTCTAACTCTTGCCTAGACAACCTTTTTTGAGGTTTTCTCCCTAGCGAGACTTTTACAGAAAGTACTTATTGAGCTTATCTAGATTGATGGGCTCCCTGAATTCATTCCCCTCCAAGTCAGATAAAATAGCAGTGCCTTTGGATAATAACTTTTTCACCACATAAAGGCCTTCCCAATTCGGCTTGAACTTCCCTTGAGGATCAGTCATAATCAGCTTTGTGAGCTTTAATGCCAAATCACCTTCTTTAATTTTCCTCGACTTGAATTTCTTATTGTAGGCTCGAGCTATCCTCTTCTGATATAGCTGCAAATGATACATGGCCTTTATCCTCTTCTCATCCAATAATGTGATTTGTGCTAAACGACTCTCCAACCACCGATATTCAGGGATTTTGGATTCCAAAAGGACCCTTTACGATTGAATCTTTACCTCTACTAGCAATACAACTTCACACCCGTATACTAAGGAGTATGGAGTGACTATAGTCAATGTTCTAGCAGTGGTTCTGTATCCTCACAGTGCAAACTACAGATAATCTACCTAATCCTTTTAATTCTCCAACGTTTTGGATAAGATCTTCTTCACATTCTTGTTTTCAACTTCTACCATACCATTCGCCTGTGGTCTGTATAGAGATGATTTATGCTGCTCAATCTTGTATACCTTCAACAGTGCAGCTATTTTTGCGTGAAATTGAATGCCATTGTTAGTGACTTTGTGATAAGGCAATCCGTACCTACCGATTATATTTTTCTCGATAAATCTTGCTATCTGTTTTAAGCCGACAATAGTGTAGGACTCGGCTTCAACTCATTTAAAGAAATAGTCAATTGCTACCACAACGTATCGATGACCTTTTGATGCCTTCAGCCTTACTTCCTCTATGATATCAATTGCCCAAATTGCAAACGGTCAGGGAGAAGTCATTCCTTGGAGTTATCTGTTTCCATTGTCAGCCAAAAATAACCTTGGCGAGCTATCTTTTTTGCCAAAAGTGTCCTATTTATATGGGGGCCACATACCCCTTCATGCACTGCCTCCATGAGTTTTTGAGCTTCATCTTTATCAATATATCTCAGGTGGACCCCAGTTGGCATTCTCTTATACAACATCCCATTATAGCTGATGAACTGTCGTGACAACATCCTCAAAGACATTCTTTCTTTCTTTTAGCATCCTAAGGGACTTGCCCGATCTTTAGATACTGTTGCAAGTCATAAAACTAAGGCTTCTCAGCTACATCAACGTCATGACTCTTATTTCTTTGTAGCAAAGGTTTCGAGATTTTGCTAGGATTTGAGGCTTAACCTCCATCCGTTTTCCACTTTCCCACATAGAAGCCAATGTAGTAAGGGCATACGTTATTTGATTCTCTTCTCTAGGTTGATGAACAAATCTACACTGAGTGAAAGATAGTGAGATAGTAGCCAAATAATCCTACTACAAACGCAACCTATCTTCCTTTACCTCCCACTCTTTAGAAGCTTGTTTCACAACCAGCATGGAGTCCCTGTACATAGTGACATCTTCTACTCCCATACTACGCAATGCTTCTAAACCGAAGATACATGCCTCATACTCAGCTTAGTTATTTGTTCCTTTAAACTTAAGCCTTTTAATCATCAGGATCATTTCTCTTTCTCGCGTGATCAAAATTACACCAGTGCCTACTCCTTGGTTATTAACTGCCTCGTCAAAGTACATTTTCCATCCTTGAACTTCTATTGCCCCCGGATGCTCATCAGGAAAATCCAGTTCCCAAATCTGTTCATTGGCTATAAAGTTCTGAGCTAAAAAATCTGCTACTGCTATTCCTTTCACTACCTTCTTCACTATGTAGTCTATATTAAATTCCGTGAACAGAACTAGTTATCTGGCCAATTTTTTCATAAGTGACGGTGTCTGCTGGTGGTACCTGAGAGGATCATATTTGGAAATTGCCTACACTTTGTAAGACTAAAAGTAGTGACAGGGCTTCTTTGTTGCCCAAATTACAGCTAAGCATGTCTTCTCCACCAGACTGTAGTTGACTTCATACTGCAACAACTTCTTACTTAAGTAGTACACTACGTGTTCAACCTTTCCTTCTCCCTTCTGAGCTAACATTGCTCCAATAGCATCCTTCTCGATTGCTAAGTACAAGATTAAGGTTTTACCCGGCTTCGACGGTTGCAAGACTTGAGAATTCATCAAATAATCTTTAATATCTTCAAAAGCTTGTTGACACTTGTCATCCTAGATCATTGGTTGATTTTTCCTTAAAATTTTAAAAATCGGCTCGCAAATAGTAGTCAACTTGGCTATGAATCTACTGATGTACTGCAACTGCCCAATGAAAACCTCTGGCTTCTTTTTCAGTTGTAGACATTTCCTTGATTACTTTCACTTTATTTGGATCCACTTTTATCCCTTTCTGGCTAACGACGTGTCCCAGAAGTTTACCAGATGTTACCCTAAAAACATAATTCTTTGGGTTTAATATGAGATTGTACTTCTCTGCCCTTGCTAGGAACTTATCCAGAGCTTCAAAATGCCCTTCTCTGGTTGCAGATTTCACCATCATATCATCCACGTACACTTCTATCTGTTTATGGATCATGTCATATAATAAAGTAGTGGCCATCCTCTGATAAGTGGCTCCTGCATTCTTCAAACATATGGTTATCATTTGTGCCTAGATTAAAAGATTCAGTTTGCATGGAATTAATGTCAAACATATGCATGAAATGATCATCACAAACAAAATAACCATTAGGAAACACATCACATAAATAAGCAAAGTCAGACTTCATTGCATTCATTTTGGAAAAGAACAAGTCATTAGTTTCAAATAAAGTAGCAAGTGAAACATCGAAGTCATCATAGAAAAGATTGACGATGGAATTCAGGACATAGGTTTCAAGATTTAGCTCCTCATCCTAACCGTTAGTGTCTTTCAACTCCGGGGTAGTAACATCCTCCTCAGGCTCTTCTTCGGCCACTATCAACTCTTTCACAGGAACATCTGCAGGATCAGCCTTCTTTTCCCCATCCATATACTTGACGAAGATCTCAAACCCTGGAATTATCTCTTTCGCCATCAGAAGAGGTTCAGGAGCTCCATTATAGAGGTAATTGGTGCCTTGCCTCACAAAAATCTCCCACAGAGCCTTCTTCTTCTTAGCCTCAGCCTCATCCTCTTCTTTTTCCAGTTGATCCTGAATCTTAAATCCTTCCTCGGAATCACCATCCTCATCATATCCTAGCCCATGCTTCAGAATCAATGTTTTATGTTCCACATGTCTTACAATGCCTTGCTGGTTCTTCCCTAGTTCCATGCTAGGGAAGAATTCCATGGTGCGCATCATATTCAAGACCTTCTCATGTATTTTAGTCTCATAAATCATATAGACCTTAAAGATAGGGCTTATAGGAATCTCCTTAGGAGCTAGTTTCAGAGCAGCTACAGCAGTCTCAGTTTCCGCTGAGATAGTGACAACCTTGTTCTCATATAGGAATTTTATTTTTTGGTGAACGGTGGATAGTACACTACCCATAGGATGAAACCATGGCCTTCCCAACAGGGTAGCGAAGGTCATGGGAATGTCAATCACATGTAAATTAACCCAAGCCTCAATAGGTCCCATTTTGACCAATGCTTTGAATGTCCCCTCAACAGGCCTCCTTGTATCATCATAAGCCTTGATAACCACCTTAGAAGGCTTCAGGTTTGCTATAGGCAGTCCTAACTTTGGTAGGATTTTTAGTAGGTACACATTAATGGCAGAGCCATTTTCCACCATTACACAACAAGTCATCTTTCCTTTCACCTCAGCTTTAATGAACAAAGCCTTATGGTTGTCCCTTCTTTCTAAAGGTAGGTCATCATCAAAAAACACAATGGCTCCTTGAGGAGTTTCCATTAATGAGCCAACCATTTGCTCAGATGTGCAGTATGTGGAGATCTTGCTCTGATCCAAAGCCAGAACCAATGCTTCCTTATGATCTCTAGAATGCATGAGTAGGTCCCACACATTGGCGATAACTTCTTCTTTCTTTGCCTCTTCTTTTGAACTTTCTGCCTTTTCTAGTTCACGTTGAATGGGTGCAATCTCTTTCCCTTTCCTTTCAACCTTTCCAATTGGATGACTCTTTCTTATTTCATCATTCTCCCACAAATCAATCCGTCCCTTGCCTTCATCATTTGAGCTTCAGCTATCTAACACATGTATGACAAGTTCTAAAAGGTTGTTCATTCTAGTCTAGGTTGTTTGGCTCAGGTTTTAGTGACTTAGGAGTGGCATAACAAAGGAATTAAAAACTTTTCCTCTGTCAAGCTGGTACCGATCATAAGGATGGGTGCATTTGGAAGTGGGGCAGTTCGGTAGTTTGGTAAGGGATTATTTTGTGTGTTTGGCTTTTGGGTCTCAGGATCTGTGATCTTGCCTACATCAATCAGGTCTTGAATCTCATGCTTCAATCGGGAATAATTATCGATATCGTGTCTGATGGTCTGGTGGAATTTGCAGAAGAGCTTTGAGTTGGCATTTGGTATGGGTTGTTGTGAAGGTAAGGGTCGCAGCAGGTTCTTCTCAACTAGCTTCTCAAGAACTTTAGAAAGGGGTCGCCCTAAATTTGAAAACCTTCGAGGCTACCTGACAACGTTAATTTGCACACTTTGGCCTGACTGTCTAATAGTATTAATCTAAACATTACTGCTTAAACCAGCTCCATCCTTGCCCCCAGATCTTCCCCTAAAAGATCTCTTTTCTTGAGCTAAGTCTGACTCTTTCTGGACCCCAAACCTATACAATTCTTTAAAGTTACGGATCCCCAGATCTTTAAGCTTTCTAGACAGTGTTGGAACACAACCTTCCATTACTAGCATTAACTGATCTGACTTAGCAGGTCTATGCCTCATTTAAGCAAACTTCCCTTTCCGATGAGTCAGGTAGTCAGTAAAGGACTCATTGAATCTCTGTTTGGTGTTCTATAAATCTCTCAATGATACTTCTAATTGGACGTTGAGGCCATACTACTTCACGAACGTAGCACATAACTCTTTTTAGTTAGACTGGACATGTGGTTTCATGGCGTAGTACCAACAGATTGGTGCGCCTTCTAGTGATATGGGGAATTGTTTCACTATCTGAGCTTTAGTCAATTTCGTAGCTTTCATGTATGTCATATATTGCTTCAGGTGCAAATGTGGGTCCTCAGTCCCAGAGTACTTTTTGATGCTGGAAAATTTAAATTTCCCAAGCAAGGGATCATTGTAGATGACAAGGTTTAGCGTGTACCCAAGTTCATTGCAACCGCGACACTGTTTGTGGTCAGGGATCAAGGGAACACACTAACCACTGTCACAAAGACATGGCATGGAGATGAGGAGTCACCACCTAGGGTAATAACTGGGACAAATCGAAAGTGGTGGTAACTCAATTCTCTAATACAAGCTAGCACCACAACTAGGAGTTCTAGATACAGAATACCAACTTCTTTTAATCTCGTGTTCATTTAGAACTACTTTATGAATTACTATCTTATTCCCTAATTACATGCAATTTCATTAAACCCTTATTGAACATCCATCTAACCCTAAGACAACCAATCCATGAAAAAACACATAAAAAATGCATTTGAGGCGTGACGTCCCTAAACCCAAATTATATTTGATTTTAATTTTAAGTTAGCTAAATCTACATATTTTATTTACAAGTGAAATGGAACTAAAGGTGGGCCTATATTTTAATTATATTAGTGAACTTAAATCTATTATTTTTAATTCTAAAAGCGGACCTAAGTCTACCAAATTTAAGAAAATGGATTTGAGTTAATGAGCCTAATTCTACTTATTTTAATTTAAATGAAATGATCTTAAATCTATTTATTTTAAAAAAATAATTTAATGGGCTGAGCTAAATCTAAATTTATTTTAAATTACATAAAGTGGGCCTAAAGTCTAAATTAACCTACATTTAATTTTAAATGCCTATTTTATTTGTGAGTTAGACCTACACGTGGGCTTGAGACCCAAAATAAATAAAAAATAACAAACAAGCCC
>CATIWM010006499.1:0-14302 GCA_949671775.1 Mallotus repandus | reverse complement strand
ACATATAAGAACGAATCTTATGATTGCAGATCCTTTAACTAAAGGCTTACAACCAAAGACATTTAAAGAACATGTACATAGAATGGGTCTTGGTTGTATTGAAGATTGATTATGATGATGTTATGACACTCTTGAGCTCATTGAAGTGATTTGTTTCTGAATTTATCAAATTATTTCTTGTTCCTTATGCTTGTATACGCTTAATGTTTTGAACAAGAATATTAGTGTGGCTTTAAGACAATTAAGTGGACATTAAGTTATTTATATATAATTTATGTAACCTAACTTGATAAGTTGCTAGTGTAGTAGGATGTAGAAGGGAGTATGCAATTTGAAAGTGTACGACCGTCATAACTCTCATTGTGTAAATTATCATGTTAAAGTTAATCATGATGGAAAATGGCATTATGAAATTTAATTATGCGCGACTAATGTTTACATTATTAAATATTAACATCATGAACTATTGGACCAAGTGGGAGAATGTTAGATGTGGTCCGAAAATTTAGACCCATATTTAAAATTTAATTTGATTTTCTATTTGGTTAGGGTTATTATTTAATAGTGAAATAAATATAAATCATTGATTTTGGTATTTGATGGATGTACCGGATTTAAAGTTATCAATATATATAAATTGGTCCTCTTTTCACCTATTAGGATTAGCAGACTAAAATTCATCTAATTCTCTGTTTCGTAAATATTAAAATTAAAGGAGAGAAACCAGTTTAACCAAAACCCAAATTTGATTCAAGTCTCTTTACAATATAATGAATTTCGCATCAAGTAAGTATTTTTATATTGTATTTATATAGCAAATTATTTATTGAAGATCCTATATTTTATGATATATCTATTTTACATGATGATTATGATGATTATGTTGGTTTAACAGTATAGACCATGGAGTTGGCAATAGAAATGATGAGAAAACAAAGTGAGCATTAATATTGAACAAGCACTCGTCACGATAAGAGCGTTTAACATAAGTGATATTAAGTGTTAGGGTTTTTTACGTTACTTAAAAATGGCCCCTCATTTACCAAAAAAAAAAGGCCTTTCATACACCTTAATTCACGTGTTTAAGACAAAATAATTAAGCTTTTATGCCGTTTCTTCGCTTGTTATTATTATTATTATTCTCTACTCCATTTTCTCTTCTCCTCTCTTCTGTTGCTTCTTATTATTCTCTTCTCAACAACCCAAAAAACCAAAAAAAAAAAAAAAAAAAAACATAACCTTATTTCTATTTCTGTTTTTGTTTGTTTCTTGTTTGATTGTTTTGTACATTAATAAATTACGTGTTATATAAGAGATCTTTACATTCTTTTTTTGTTCTTTTCAATTTCTTTTAAAACTCCTTTTATGTTCTAATTTTTTTCTTTTAGAATTGTTTGCTGTTGTACAATGACCAAATCCATGACATATAAATAATTCTTCTGTTCTCATATATATATATATATATATATATATATATGGTTGGGATTTGTTTTGGAAAGCTAGGCGGAAATCATCTGCCTTGGACAGCTATCCATGGGGTTAGATTTTTCTTTTTTTAAGTATGTTTTATGTTTGAGTTGTAATATCGATGTTTTATATTAAAAAAATATTTTTAATTTTCTTTAACGTATATTTGTATTAATAATGATGGGTTAAATAATTTAAATATATCAATAAATTATTCAACAAAGAGTAATTATTTTGGTAAACTACATAATATGAATGTATACTTTTTAAATCACATGCAATTTAATTTTATAAAACCCACAACCATAGTAATGACACTCTCTCATTGGCTTTTCAAAGGGTAGGTTCAGTTATATATATACAATCACTCAATAAAAAGTTTGATGCATTTTTCATTTTTTTAATAACCAATAGAGATGATTAATTTTCAATATTATAAGAAAGAAACAAGGAGAGTGAAAGGTCCGACCATACTCTCCGCGATAAAATATTTACATATTTTTGAAATATTCATCATAAAAAAGTGATAAAATTTTGAGTATATCTATATATATCCCTTATGAATAGTCCATAATATCATAATTATACAATTTTATCGAGTATACGTAAACATAATCCACAACAATGATAAAAAAAAAATCCACAACACAATGATCAAAAAAAAAAATCCACAACACAATGATCAAATTTCACATAGATATACTCTTTGTGTGTCAAAAACTAACATTTTTTTAAAAAAAAAATTACATCAAATTGTTGCGCAACATTTGTACGACGGAAATTAATTTACTAATTGTGTCTGGTTTATAATTAAAAACCTGAAGGGTTGTGTCTGGTTTGATAAGAACGTAACAGTGCACTATCACTATCTTCCAGCTGAAACAAATCTGTACTTGCAATTTCAATGATTAAATAAAGAAGCGGAAATACTGATCATCAATATCACAATCAATAAAAAAATATATATTTTACTTTCAACCTTTTTTTATTTATTCTTTGACCACTCATTTTACTTAAATAGCATCACTTATGTGGATTTTTTTTAAGTGATTATTTTACATAAATTTAAATTTTATTTTATTTTTCATGATTTTATCATTTTATTGTGGCATTTGATTTTTTGTCGTCTTGTTAATGCATTTTATTTCTGTTATTTTGTTGTAATTTTTTATTTGTATGTTGATGATTCAGATGGATAAAACATATTTGTTCAGACAAAGACAATAAATCAGATTATGATTGTTGGTATGTTAACTGGAGTAATAAGTATTCTAATCACTATAATATTATTAAATTTGTAGAGTTTGAGCCGTTTTATTATACTATTAATCTGAATGTTGTTTTATTTTTTATAATTTTTATTAAATTTGCACTTATATTTCTATCAATAGTTTGAATCAATAATTTTCTTTTTCAAAAAAAAAATCACAATCAATTATTGGATCAACAATGGCTACAATTGGATGAATCAAACATGACCGTACCAACATTGATGATGTAAAAAATAAAAAATAAATAAAAATTGGATTTATGGTATATAGAACATAATTTATCTCAGCCTGACACTTGGCATCAAAAAATTGTAATAAAAGAAAAAGAGTGGCAGTGACGCCCATAAAAGCACTATGATTGAGTGTTTGATCTGGAGAGGTCTCCCTATAATTGAATCTAAAAAAGTTATTATAGATATATACTAGAAAAAGGGCTGTTCCAAAATCTTCAAATAATTTGAAACGATACCTGAAAAAAATATTTTAGTGGTTTTGGGGAATGTTGATCAATTTCATTATTGGAGTTGGTGGGGTAAACTTTAAACAGGACAATGCTGAGAATTTTGTCGAATTATATATGTGGTATGCTTATAAAATAGATATATATTAATCTTGGTTCAGAGTTATCTTATAGAAACTACTTTTTAAGGTGTTCTCAAGTGTAACTTTGAATTCCATTGCTGTTAATTATTTTCATCTAATTTTAAAAATTGTACTTGTAATATTTAAGTTACTTAAATTTTCTATTAATTAAGAAAATATTTAGATCATTTGAGCTTTCTATTAATAAAAAAATTTAATAACATGCATGAAATTTTAAATATATTGAAAAGTTAAAACAAATTTACCATTTATTTATTCAAGCTGTAAAAAATTTAAATTTAATTTTTCAATATGTAAAGATAAATATTGAAAAAAATTATCTTTTTTATGAAAATTATTTTACTTGAACTTTGAAATAATTAAAATTTATATGATCATTGAATAATAAAACTATCAAAATGTTAAAAAAAACTAAAATATATAAAATGTGAAATTTTTTTTCAAGCCATTATTGTGGTATGCAATGTTTTATTTATGTGTTTTTTTTTTTTTGAACGCTAGTTTTATTTATGTGTTTGCATGAAGCAAAAATGATCTTATCTTATGTGACTTGCAAAAAATAAAAATAAAAATCCAATGAATCTATAATGATGAGGTGGAAAATTAATCATCCTTTTGATTACGTGCAAGTTGGATCTCTAATGCTTTTTCAAAAAGAACAAAAGGGTTTGGAGATCTCTTCATCAACCATAAATTCTACAAATTCTTTTTTCTTTTTTTATTAACTAATTAGGTTTGAATAAAACTTGAACTTGGAATTTCATAAATGCAAAACACATGATTTCACTACCACTCATCTAAAGTTCATTAACCCTTTTTTCCATCTGGCCCACATGACATATTGCAACAATCATTAACTAATAATGAAGAGTTTGAAAAATTAAATATGCTTATGGGAGAACATTTGGACCAATCTAGAAACTTTCGTATGTAAATTAAACAATCAACAATTAATTTGGGTTTAAACTACACACTTCTCTAAGTTCTCTTAATTATGTCAACAACATGATGATTAAGGGGACAATTACTTGTGTAATGCTCTTACCATTTTGTAGTTGAATTTAACAATATAATGATTAGTATTAGAGAGACAATTATTTTGTGCAATGTTCTTGCCACTTGATACAATTTTGTAAATGATGACGTTGTAATGTGCAAAAACAAATGCCCTTTTTTTTTAAACTGAGAAGTCGTAAAAAATTAAACCTTTGTCTTGAAGGAAGTTACATCTATTTAGTTTAGCTATTTATATCACAGCTGATAGATGATAGCTAATAGTTGATATATATGAACTATTTGGTGAAATTATATTAGCTGTTGTTATTAGTCTATCAAATGACTATTATGGGTATAAATTATTTTTAAATGTAATTTGATAAATATTTTTTAAATTATGTAAATTATATAAAAAGTATATAGTAATATATAATAATTTGCCATTTTTACTTTATTTATTATTAAAATCATTAATAAAAATTATTTAAAAATTAATGTAAATCTTGTTAATATAATTTTTAAAAAAATTATAAATATAAATATTATAATTATTTAATTGCATAATTTAAAATAATATTAATTTTATTATAAATTATAAAAAATTGATTATATGCATTAAATTTAAAAATAAGCTAATTGTTATTAATTGTTTTTAATAAGGGTTAGGTAATATAATTTAAATACAAAATAAATTTAAATAAACCATTAGCTGATGAAAAAAAATTCTAAAATCAAGCTGATTAAATTTATAATTATTTTAAATAAAAACAACTATTAGCTATCTATATAAATCAACTAAACCAAACACCCGTTCAACCTTCAAACAAATGTATTTAACAATCAATTGAACTCTCTCTCTCTCTCTCTCTCTATATATATATATATATATATAAAATATTCACATATATATTATGGTTAAAGATAATCATTGATTAACATTATAATACTAGAAGTGTAAGCAATTGTTATTTGGTCAAAAGAAAAAAATTAATTGTCACAAGCAGATAAGCCACAGCGGTTCTATGGTGTAGTGGTTAGCACTCTGGACTTTGAATCCAGCGACCTGGGTTCGACTCCCGGTAGGACCTTTTTTAATCATTTTTAAAATTATAATTACAATATTTTCTTCCAATTTAGGAGCAAAGGCATTTAGAATTGTTGGTTTTTTTTTCAAAAAAAAAAATTAGGAGGGAAAGACTAATTAATACTTGTGAATAGGGGTGAGCACCAACCAAAGCCGAAACTGAATTGATTGAAAATTTCATCAAAATGCAATTGATAACGAAATCAAAGTTTTAAGTGAAATTTAGTATAATTTTCGGTTAACTAAATTTATTACAAAAATAAAAAATAAGCAAAATGAACAAAAATTATCTGTGCATTAATGATTATAAAAGATGCTTTATCTTGTTGGAGAGCAATGAAGATATTCAACGCATTCCATTAGTTATGTATCGATGTTTCAACAAAAATACTTGTATGTATAAAAAAAATTCAAAATTTGTGAAGTGAATAAATTAAAATGAGAAAATTTAGCGGATGAAACCGTTACAGTTTGGAGTGAACTCACCTTAGACAAAAAAGTATTAATAGGTTATAAACTGTGAAAAAGTTGCAATTTTAAAGATGCAACACTCATTAGCGAACATTTTGTAAATGAAAATATTTATACTTCTTTTTATATAAGAAAATATGAAATTCAAACTCTCAAGCCTGAAAAATCTTTCAATTTTTTACATTATAAGTGCAAATGATGGGTTCTGAATTCACAACCACACCTTTACTTTCCACTCAACTATAGTTTCATAATTGATATATTTTTAATATATATATCTATATCTATAATTTATAATCTATATAATGTACAAAGGGAAGAGGAACATGCAAAATTATAAAAATGTATTCACTCATTGTTATATAAAAATTAGATAATTTAGCCATTTACTAATAAAAATTAACTTAAATTAATTAACCTGTAATTCTAATTTAATAGAAAGTATATTTCTTATTCAAATTAGGCTAACTTCTATTTTATTTCTAATAAAAGTCAAATTAATTAAAATGTCATTCAAATTTAATTGAAAATATGTTTCCTATTTTAATTAGGTTAACTTCTATTTTATCTCTAATAAAATTTAAATTAAATAAAAATTTAGTAGTATTTTGTTAAAAAATATATTTTTTTCTATTTTAATTAGGTCTACTTATATTTTACCTAATATAAATCAAATTAGATAACATAATTTTATAAATCTTACTAAACTAAATTTAATAAGTAAAGAACTAAAATCAAAATTAATAAATTCTATAGAATAATTAATTATGAAAATATTAACGTCAAAATATTAAAAGATTATTGTGTTTAAATAGAAAATAGAAAATCTATAAAGGATATAATAAATTACTATATTAGAAATTTATTAAGTTTGTAAAATTATATCCATTTCAAAATTTTTTTGTAAAATTATATTATTATTTAAATAAAAATATTGAAAGAGTGTTGTATAATTGTTAAAATAGAAAATTTATTAAAATTTTAATAAATCACTTTGTGATAATGTAACACTATCAAGATTGAAAAATTAGGTTGACATATAAATAAAATAATACTCTTATTATTTTTAAAAAATTTATTAAATTAAAGTTTATTAAGTAAATAATTAAAATTAAATTAATTAAAAAATTTATTTTATTTTGTATTTTTCATCATATTTTAAAAATAGAGCATATAATTTGTTTAATAGTCGTATTTCTGTAAGAAAAGTAGTATAATTATCATTTTTAGGTATTTTTATAAAATTTAATAAAAAAGAGTTGAATTTAAATTAATTAATCTTTATCATTTATTTATTAGTTGAAATTAAAAATTACAGTAAATTACTTTTTGAGTGAATAAAAATATTAATGTTAAAGATATTGCAGAAATAAAGTATCACTATTTAAATAATTTTTTTTATTAAAGTTGTAATTAATTATAAGTTTGATGAGATTGTAATACTAAATTGTTATATAAAGAAAAATATAAATTTTTATTATTTTTAAAATTTTTTATCAAAAACACTAATGATTTTGTATTATCTTATCATTAATTATGGCCATAATATTTTTTTATAAAATTAGTTTTAGAGTTGAGAAAAATATCAATTATAAAAAATATTGAAGGAGAACCATATAATTATTTTAAATAAAAAATTTATCAAAATTTCAATAAATTATAACTATATCAAGTTAATATCAAATTGTTATATAAATAAATACTTAATATTTTAAACTTTTATTTAAATAATAATAATAATAATATCAAAATTCATGTTTAATGCTTTATTTATGATTACGAGTTTAAAAATTTTTTCATTCACGTGCGAAGTACGCGGCTGTTTACTATTATATATGTATTTTGATTTTAAAATTTTATTTAATGATATTGTGTTTTAAGATGGGTTTAGAAGTAAAACTTATTTTGTTCATGCATTTAGAGAAAAATCATATTATTACTTGTTGTGTTATATATATATTTTTAATTTATTAAAAGCCACAATAACATAAAAATAAAAAAAGGTCATAAACATTCAAAATTAGTACATCCATGAAAATTTTTCACTCTCTCCTTTCATAATTTCCAAACCTAAAAGTGTAAGTTAAAATGCTACAAATAAAATTTTAGTGAAAATCTACTAATTTTCCTCACAAATTTATATTGAAACTTTAGTGAAAAATATAGGGAGGTAAATGTAATTTATTCATTATTGTTTGATGAGAAAATGGCCAAATTGGACCCTCAACTTTGGGCCAAATCTTACATTGGCCACTTATATTTTTTTGTTCCCAAATGGACCTTAATCTATGAAATTTGTCCAACATGGAACCTCCGTCAACTATACCGTTAAAAAATACTTATGTGGCCTCCAGTGTCGTTGAAAGTTGATGACATGGCCTGTGGGATCCACCCAAACTTGTTGTTTATTGTCCAACTAGGTTAGAGCCATTTAATTCCGTCAGTTGACTAAAAAAACCCCAAGAAGAAGTGGACTTTTTGCTGCCTAAAAGCTCAGTGCTTATCTCAGACATGCCATTTATGTGGAAAAGAGAGGGTTTTTGACATCTGAGAGCTCATCGTTGAAAGCTTATTTTACCTCTGAGAAATTAACGATTTTATACATCTCATAAACCCTAGAAGACAATGTGCAATACAGAGCAACAACCATTAATGTGTGAAAAAGACATTCCCATTTGAAGGTTTGTTGCTATTGTACTCTGCTGGTGCTAGACAAATGCAAAAAGGTATGTATATTATAATTTTTCTGAAAAAGGCTTCGAGATTGATGTTAAGAAGGACTTTTTAGTTCAAAAAAAATGATTAATTCCTTAATTGAAGGGATTAGTATGTTAATTGAATAATAGGTTAATAGGACTAATAAAATTTAGGGATTTTTTTTAATTTAAAGTAGTTCATGGGTTTGTGTTATATTTTCATTCCTTTAATATAATGTGGTTGTTATGTAACTGTATTAAATTGGTAGTTGCTTTAATATAATCGATTTTTAATATTTGGGTATTAAAAAATAATTTGCATGCAGTATGGCTACTGTGGAGACTGTGGATTGATATTTCATCATGGGGGTAAATGGGAATTCAGTCCTAAGTTGTTGTATGTTGATGGAGAAGCTGAAAAAATATGTAATTTTGATATAGACTTCTTAAGTTTGCCTTATATGCTGAAGTTGTTTAATATTGATCTTGGCTATCCAAAAGTTAACAAGCTATATATGCATTGAAACCTGGGAAGGCTCTGCATTATGGGTTATATCTATTAGTAGATGATGACAGTATTAGGAAACTAGCTGAATACAATCGATCAAACTTAAAGGTGCGAGAGATTCATATATATGGACATCATGAAGTTGGTGTTCCCATATTTAGTGCAGACGTGCAGTTGACTGAGGATGACAATTGTGATAACAATGAACTTGGTACATAATATAGTTGTGTGTAAGCAAGTGGACAAGATGCATGTTATGTTGGTAGTAAATCTGCCAACATAAATTTCAGTGGCTAGTATAAATCCATTTTTAATAATGACAGTGAGCTTCACCTAAGTGAAGTTTTTGGTGAGAGAAATGTGCAAGCTGAGGTGTAAATAAATGTTGAGCATGATGAAGAGCCTGTTGTAACAGTACAAACTAAAACATATAATACAAATAATGAGCCTGTTGAGGCTGCTGCTGAGGTTAATTTTACTGAACCTACACATGTCGAAGGGGATACCGATGAATATGATGTTGAAGAGTGTGAAGAAGAAGCGGGTAAAGAGGAAGAGGTGGATGAGGAAGAGTGTGAAGAGGAAGAGGGTGAAGTTAGTGAAGAGGATGGTGATGATTCTGATGATGAAGACTATAAAGAGGGTGCAATTGAAGATGAAAAAGATGATGAGGATGAGCTAGAAGTGGTAATGCAAAGCAAAAAGAAGGTTAAGTATGACGTATACGATGACAATCCACATTTTATCCTTGGCATGACTTTTGACAATGCCAATGAGGTTAGAGAAGCACTTGCAAAATATAGTGTGGCAAAAGGGAAGGATCTCAAATTGAAACCAAATGAGCGATGGAGGATTAGAGCACGCTGCAAATATCTAGGTTGTCTTTAGGTTATTAAAATTTATTTTTTTCTTTAATTATCATTTAGTTTTGTATTTACTAATACCTTCAATTATGCAGGTTGTCCTTTTGTTATACATATATCGAAAGATGGAAAGAATGGGGGATTGAGTGTTAAAACCCTTAAGCTAGAGCATAAGTGTTGTAGAATCTTCAATAACTCAAGGGCAAGTACTTCTTTTTTAGCTTGTCACTTTAAGGATCAAATTTATAAGAATCCAAAAACCAAGGTCAAGGTTTCTGGATCAAAATGCAAGAGGGCAAAGAGATTGGTGATGAATGAATTAGAAGGGAGTTATGTAGCTGAATTTGGACTACTTGAAGCTTATGTTGATCAGGTTAAAAAAACCAATCCATGGAGCTCTTGTGAGATTAATCTTTGCAAAGACAAGTTGAAAGGAGGAAAGTGGGTGTTTAGACGCATGTTCATCAATTTTGATGCCTTGAAAAAGGGGTGGAGGCAGGCTGTTGACCTACTATTGGATTAGATGGAAGTTTTCTAAAGGGTAAATTGAAAGGATAGGTTTTAGTATCTGTAGGTAAGGATGGCAATAATCAAATTTTCCCTATTGCATGGACTTTGACGGATAAGGAAAATAAAGTAAATTGGAAGTGGTTCATGCAATGGATTGTGAAAGAGCTTGAAATATAAGATGGAGGCAAATCACTTACTATTATTTCAGACATGCAAAAGGTTAGTTAAATCAGTTTTATGTTGTTACATTGGTTATATTTAGTTTTTTTTATGTTCTAAACACATTGAATTTTGTATAGGGTTTGTTGCAAGTTATTAACAAAGTGCTTTTAGAAGCTGAGCATCGATGGTATGCCCGCAATATATGTGAAAATATGTCCAAGAAATGGACAAGTGGGGAGATGAAAAAACTTTTGGATATGTGCATGGAGCATATATCCAGAAGAATTTGAAGACAATTTAAAGCTATTAGGTGAGTTGAACAAGAAGGCAACTGAATAATTATTGAAGTACAATCCAACTAATTGGTGTAGAACCTTTTTTAGTAGTAGATGCAGTTTTGATATAGTGGACAACAATATGTTCTAGTTATTTAATGCAAGCATCCTTCAAGTAAGGTTTAAAATAATTGTGGCCATGTTAGATGATATAAGGAAAGCTGCCATGGAGAAACTTGCTACAAACAATGTTAAGGTTAAAAAGTGGCTATGTGATTGGAGTCCTCATTGCATGGCTAGATTCCAAGAGAATATGGAAAATTCTTGTGGATGTAAGGTTATACTTAATGGGGATGAGGGTTTTGAGATAAGTGATGGTCCAGAAAGGCATTCTATTTTCCTTCAAAAGAAGCTATGTACTTACAGGGCATGGGATCTTATAGGTATCCCATGTTGTCATGCCATATGTGCAATAACATATGAAAAAATTGATCCTATGTCTGAGATAACGTAGTGGTACCATCGATCTAAATATGTTGCAGCATACCAATATCCAATGCAACTAATGCCAGGGAAAAGATTCATGAAATGTGACAACTTCCTGCCAATAGAGTCTCCACCAACAACTAATATGCCTGGAAGACCAAAAACAAAAAGAATTTAAAGCCAAAATGAGCCCACCAAAAAGGCTAATTATATTAAATTGTCAAAAAAAAAAGGCAGTAGGATTGCATTTACCATCTGCAAGTAAGAAGGGCACAAAAAAAAAAAAGTTATATACAGGTATGTATCTCCATATATTTTTTAAACTGGATGTTTCTATATTTTGAGTACTTAAAATGTGATTGAACTATTTCGAGTGATATATTATTCATTAAAAATGCAGCAAGCAATTAGAAATGAGGCAGCTTCTGAAGTTGGTCAATCAAAAGGCAAGGCAAAGTGCAAGCTATAAGTGAGAGTAGAACTAAAGGCAAAGAAAAGGTTCAATCAAAAGGTAGGCAAAAAAGTGCCATATGTAAGTGGAAGAAAGAAAAAACAACATGGCTATGGATGTTATTTTGATAAATCAACTGGCAGTTTAACATATAATGTGAGCCTACTTTTAATATTTTTTCTTGCTTTTAAATTTTTAGTTTTTTATGGCTGGCAGTATTCCTTGCTTGATTTCTGTGTTGTTTCTTTATTTTTTTTAGTCTGCTTTGGATACAGAGAGAATTATTTTATCAGCTCCAGAGATCAATGATCGAAGTACTCTGAATTTAAACCAAGATCCAGAAATACGATTTCCAGTTCCAAATGAACGCGAGTTGAGATAATTAAAACAAAGGGCTTATTCCACACAATCATCAAGCAAGGAAAATAGCTTTTAATGGTGATGGTGTAGATATGAGAAAGCCCAAGAATCTGCCATTTAAACCACTAGGCTTGTACTGGCAAGGTTCTCAAAGTGTAACAACCAGGCAGTTAGAGGAACAAAGGGAGAAAAGAATTAGACAACTGCAGAGGGGTTTTCAATCAATTGAAACAACATGAGATACTGAAAGAAGAAGGATTTTTATATAGGATTTTTTTTTTCTTATAGGAACTCGATTATGTATTTATATGAATCAAGTTCCGTAGGAACTTCATACCTAATAGTTTAATACATTTTGTTTGTAGGTTTTAGTGGCTTCAAGACATGTGATTTATTTTCTTTATATTGTTGATGCCTAAGTGAACAACTTTGACTCTCATTAGGTTGATTTATGTATATTTTTGTTGCCTAAGTGAGCAACTTAACCTATGTTTAGGTTGAAGACTCTAATTAGGTTATATAGGTTGATGACTCTGATTAGGTTATATAGGTTGATTACTTTGATTAGGTTATATAGGTTATATGGTTCAATGAAACAGGTAAATTGTTAAAGCAGTTGTATTATACTGCTTACTTATATTTCAGGTTCAAGTTTTTTGCATATTGAATTGTTATGTGTTATGCATGACTTTTTTTTCATTATTTATAGGTAGATTATTAAAGTAGTTCTATTATACTGCTTACTTATATTTCAGGTTCAAGTTTTTTGCATATGGAATTGTTAAGTGTTATGTATGACTTTTTTTTCATTATTTAGTGTTTTGATATTTTATGCAAAATCTTATTTAGTTTTTACAGAAATCAATAAGATGCAGGCATTATCAGTACAAACTTGATATAAACCACTTTTCATTATCAATGAAAATCACTTCCAACATTTTACATAATCTATCACTTGCCAAATTAACTAAGTAAACATAACATAAAAACTTAACACAATCCAGGACACTAAAATAGCAACATATGCTGCTCCTAGTTTTTTTTTTCAAATTTTCGACTTTCAACTTGTAATTTTTTAGCATCCCATCTCTATTGAGCTTTAACATCCGAACATCTGCAAGAATGCCATCAATATATTTTGAACTCATCCTAACTGCAGCAACCTCACATCTTCTCATAAATTCTCTATTTTCCTCCTTCAATCTCTTTCTGTCATATTTTAGCAAATTGATCACCTCCTTTGCCCTTATGCACATCTCTTCATCATACCATGTAAAATGATCACAGCCTTTTTTTAGAACCCTTTCTCTAGGTGGCTATAATTAACCAATCAATAACCTGTATCAATGACAAGATATAGACCCATAGTTAATTAATCTCAAAACGAAAAATCAACTTACATTCTAATTTGGGCATCCATAAAATCTTCGACTGGGGTTTTGTTCAGTCCATGATGTCCTGAGCACCACACTGACATCTTCTTTCACCTCTTTGCAACTGCATCAAACGACATCTTTTTGTTGATGCAGACGTTGCTGAAGACGATTCTAAGGAAGACATCTTCCAAATTGATGCTTCAAAATTGTTGTAGACTTTGCTGTTAACCCTGAAGCATACCAACTTCTCAAGCTACAACCTAAGAGCATCACGATCAGATAACTATGGTTTACTAATGTAGAGTTTTAGTATTTGGAATTTAAATCAGAGTTTTTGATTGATACCTAGGGTTTGAAGAATTTTGATTAAATTGGTATTTTACCGTTTTAAAGAAGAGAAAATGAAAGGATGTGGTTCCCACATTCCATGTCATCAATTGTTCAGTTATTTCAGTCCATGTTTTAGATACTAGAGGCCACGTAAGTTTTTTTTAATTGTGCAATTTACAGAGATTCCATGTTGGGCCAAATTTCATAGATTAAGGTACATTTGGAAAAAAAAAAAGTTTATAGAATTAGACACTTTTTCTAATTTGTTTACAGTCAATGACCTTACCTTTTGTATAAATTACATGAATGCCCATTTTACTTTTTTTTTATTCTTCATTTTTTAGCTTTCTTAGTTGGTTTTTTATTTTTTCTTTCTTTTTTTTTTCGTTTCAT
>CATIWM010006468.1:0-36429 GCA_949671775.1 Mallotus repandus | reverse complement strand
TAGCTGCACATATTATTCTGGAGGTTGATTCAATTTAAACCAGTAGCATGATTGATTAAGCGTCCCTATGGTGCTGAAAATCTCAAATGAAAACATGACAACTGTAAGGACACTCGTCATCAGCCTCCAATTTGGAAATGTTCACAATCTTCTAAAGCTTCTTCATTTTACTTGGGTTTCGCAGCAATCATATATTTACAAGACAGAGCAATCATATGAAAATGGAGATGATTGTTCCCTCCATGATTGGAGAGGGCCCATCTACATTATGAAATGAAATCACACTGCTTCTGCTTTTTCTGCTTGTAGTTTACAGAGAAAGAATTATTTTATTCAAGGCTGCACTCTCTCTCTCTCTCTCTCTCTTTCTTTTAATATAATACATAAATCACATACGTATACAGATGGATCCAATGAAACATAGTAATAATTTAGGGAGCTGCAACAGTGACCCCATTGGCTTCCACTCTCTTCTTCTTTCGAATGGTCTTTCTCTCTGTTGTTTGTCGCTTGAGGAATGGAGTTGGATTCCCCCTTCTCCCTCTCTCTCCCCTCCCCTTAACTACTAACAATCTAATAAATACTAACTCTATCTCCAATAGTAATAATAACATTGATCATTAACGCTAAATAACTTTGGAGTAAAGTAAATAGAGAGGGTAAAACCAAATAGGGTAGTCAAGAAGGTAAATTCAGATTTTTGTTTAAGAGTGAGTATTCATGTGGATGGTTATAAAGCTAGAAATAGACAAATAAATATATAAATAAATAGTATCTTTTGGGAAACCCATCAAATAAATAAATATTTCATGAGTCTTCTATCCATCATTCAATTCTTAAATAATGGTTGAATTTTTTTTACTTATTTTTTTTATCTATATTTAGAATGATATATTAATTAAATTCATCGTCAAGTATTTAAAGTGACGTTAAATAATGAATTAGTGATAGCAATTGGTAAAATAGAATAAAAAGTTGGTTTTGGATCAAATGAAAGTGTGTACGATATGTCCATTTTGTTTGACCACTGACCCAATAATTAGCTTCCATTATTTAATCCAAATTGGCAAATTCTATTTGCCTATTTGTTACTTTAATTAATTAAATTAATGAATTAAGCATCCCAGTGCAGGTGTATCCATGTGATGCAACTAACCTACAAAAATGATCATCTTCAATTGCGCATGTCACAAGGAGAGAGAGAGAGAGAGCGCTTTGGAATGCAAGCCACCTTAGGGTAATTTAAACACTACTCTTAAATATCATCAAATTAGAGTTTTGAATCGATTGGATTCTACTTAAAAGGGTTTTTTTCTTTTTTCTTTTTTAAAAAAAATAATAATTTTGGTATATAAATATTTTTGATCCATTAATTTCACGGAAAATCCAACCAAAATGTACCGTGTGCACATAAACTAATCATCAAATCACATAAAAAATAATTAATAACAATTTTTTTAAAAAAAAATTGAAAAATGATATATAGAAGGCCTTTCTTTCATTTCATGTTCTTTAGTCTTTAAACTAATTAATTAAAATGTCAACTTAATCAATTGTGAGCTTATTATTGATATCCTCATAATTAAGATAAAAATAAAATAAAGAGTGGTATCACATGGAATAAGTTGAATGCCATCTTCCACGATCTTCAAAGCATCCAAAATCCAATCAATCAAAAAGAAAAAGAAAATCAAAGCACAACACCAACAAATAATAATAAAATTGTAACAACGTACTCATTGGTTAGTAGTATATTGTATTATTCGCACACAGGAGAGCAGAGCGGAGCAGTTGTGAGTTTTGTTTTGGCATCAGATGGTCATTTGCAATAAATCAAATCACTTGTATTTATTTAATTTATCCCACTACTAAGTAATAATCATTACTAAATTTCAAAATTATATTTCTGAAACGGAAAATTCTATAGTTACTTTAATTAATAGCTGCTTTTCTTTTATTTTTTTAATTACTATTAGATGAAAATATATTTTATATCCAATGATAGTTATTAACAAAATAACATTTACTTTGTAAAAATTAAAGTAACTAGTACATTTTGGAACACTCTGTATATTTATGAAAGAAAAAGAAATAAAATGTGAGTCTTGATGATAGAGAGAGTGGTCAAATGCATATTATATATACATATATGAATTAAAAACAATGGAAAAGAATTTTGAATTATGAAGTAAGGAGAGGTTAAAGAAATAATAATGATAAAAATTAAAAAAAAAAAAGGGTGCGATCAGATGGGAGGGTTATTGAGTGTTGAGGAGGCAGTTGCAGCAGCAGCAACCGACGTACCCTAACTTCAATGATTTTCACAATTAATTATATGAAGCGTCACATGGGAATTAAATATACTGATATAGCTACTGCCTATGTTCTGCATGCACCTTCCCTTTAAATCTCCCCATTTGTGACTGTGATGCACTTGCTCCAAACTTATTCATCTCTCTGGATACGTATACATGGATTCCAGGAAGTCTTCTAACAAGATCACTGACATTGTTAGGCTTCAACAGATTCTGAAGAAGTGGAAAAAGGCTGCATGTGCGCCCAAGGGCTGCAAGACTGGTAACAACAACACCACTGCTGCCAGCAAAAGCATTAAATTCATCAAGAGAACGCTGTCTTTCAGCGATATGTCCGGAGGAGGAGCAGCAGCATCATCATCAAATGATGCTAATGTCCCGAAAGGATATCTTGCGGTTTGTGTTGGGAAGGAGCTGAAGAGATATGTGATCCCAACGGAGTACTTGGGCCACCAGGCTTTCGGGATACTGTTGAGGGAGGCAGAAGAGGAGTTCGGGTTTCAGCAGGAGGGAGTGCTGAAGATCCCATGCCAAATTTCTGTGTTTGAGAAGATATTGAAATTGGTTCAAGAAAACACAGATGATCACGTCTTCTTTTTGCATCAATTAGGAGGTTATTCTATTGATAAAGCTGATACCGTCGATTGTTGGTCACCTTCTCATCATCCTCAGTTATGTAGATGATGATGATGATGACGTACAAGGTCATTTTTGCTGGTCTTTTGTTTTGGTTTTTCCCACTCCATGCATGTCCATTGGATGGATAATGTTTTCGTTTTGGTTTTGCAACTTAATTAAAAAGATAGATAGTATGATTATATGTATGTTTGATAATGTAAGATTAGTGGGGAATTATTGAATAAAATAGAGGTAGGTATATATAGTCAGTTTGGAATCGGAAGTGTAGAATATCACCAAATGGTGCTGTTGGAGTTGCATCTATCTTTACATGCATACCAAGATTACCGTTCATCACTGATCACAATGCGCTAGCTGCTTTCAATTTAATTAATTAATTAAGTTGTCAATCTCAATGCATGTGTTGGATCTTCATTGATTCCATTCTCTCAATATCTATATATATGGGGGTAAAACAATTCAATAAAAAAAAAAAAAAATTTGATTATATAAATTAAACTTTCTCCAAATGGATCTTAGTTAGCTTTGGCTACACTTTAATTTGCAGCAGTTGTCAAATCCATATGCTATAGGCTATATATAGCTCTAGAAATGAATCAATTATTATTCCTAAGTATCAGATAGGAATCCTGCATTGCAGTGCAGTGCAGGTATATATGTATGAATGTTTTTTAGGTTCCAATAACTCTTTGGCAAACTATCCAAAAGCTACTCCATACAATATCTTAACTTACCATTGCTACTCACATATATATATATATATACTGATAGGAGCAAAGGAATAATAAAAGAAAGAAGAAATAAATTTGATTGACATTCAACATTATTTTCAACATCAATAAAAATACTATTAATTAGGAGAAAACTATATAATTAAGAACTAATTAAAAATAAATCAATTAGCATAATTTAAATCTAAAATTAATATTTGATTTAATAATACAATATCAATATTAAAAATATGATAATGCATTAGTTATATATATATTCGACGTTAATTAATCAATTAAAATATACACATATAATTAATTAATATAAATATATTTGACTTGTTGGATTTAGCAAAATTAATAATACCTGATAAACAATAACTTATTTCTATTACAAAAAGGACAAAATATTCATTGTCACATAGTTTGCTATGAGTGTAATTATATATTAACATGGTTGCTGCTAAAGATAACTTAATTCCTTCCAAAGAGAGATTTGAGAGGTAAAAGATAGATAATATATGTTATGAATTCCCCATCAATCAAATTGATAAATACTGAAATCAATATATTTATCAAAAGCTATTAGTATTAACCAACAAATTAAATTGCAGTGCAAGAGTGTTCTCCACAGTTAACAATTGAATTCCATTCAGCCATGTTATTTGGCATATAATATAACGAAATTAAAACAACTGGCCTAGGGCATGAAATAATCACAATTAATTTTTTATTAAATCGATGAGAAGTGCACTAAAAAAAATTCATGGAGCTCATTATAATTAATGGAGGGGAATCTGATGGGAAGTACGTTTAGAGATATTCATAAAAAGAAAACGCTATATGATATGATATTCAAAATTTTTTTAACGATTACAATTAAGACAAAAATGGTAGTGACAGAATCAATATATATGCTCGTGTCTTGTTTACCATTTACCTAGGTTGTCAACAAACATTATGCCTTGCATGGAATAGTTGTGCAAAATTTGTAGCAAACAAGGTTTAAACAGACAACTTCAAGAACTCTATGTTTTATTAAGGTCCGCATGAATTTATGTCTAATTATTAATTACAATAAAATTCATGGAATTAATATATTTTATTCATTAAAAAAAACAAAAATTTTGCATTCATCAATCAATCATTTTTGCAGTGCATCAATTTCAACATTCATTTTTAGAAAGAGAGGCAATCAAGCCTGATTATTTGGTCTAAATTAATATTAAAGATAGAGCTTTAATCAGTGTTTTAATTAATTATACGTACTAATAATGGATACAAATTATCACTTTTAGAAAATGAACTTTCATTTTGCATTTTATTTTATCTATTAATCTGTTAGAATTAATTCTAATAAATAAATAGTTGAAAATTACCACATAGAGTTTGGATAATTGATTTATTTCACCAAATAATTAATCTTTCATGGTATTGTATTAAGCAGAGATTTTGTTGTCTTATGTTTCTTCCGTTTCATTTCAACTGTCTTTTAAGAAAATAAAATTTATTTCACTTCAAATAATTTTTTTAGGTTACCAATAAAAAGTAAACTCTTTTTTTTCAATTTTACCCATATCTTGATTTTAGATAAATGAGTTTGATTGGAGTAATTGTGATTCACACTAATTTTTAGTCTTTCTAAATGAGGATAATATAGTCATTTGTACTTATAATTATACCTATTAAATATGATTCTTAATTTTTTGACATTACCTTAAAAGATAATTGGAATGTAATGGATGGAGTATATATAGATAGTATGTGCAAAGTATCTTAATTAATTATTGTTTGTTTTATTAGTAAGTAAAAATCAGTCCCACCATTCCATTTCAATTCATATCATACCATACAAATACAATATCCAATCCTTTCCTTTGCATATTCATCACAACACTACACACCAATGTTTGTGTGTATATATATATATATAGTAAAAATCCCTTGTCTATATTTACTTCCCTTCTATAGATTTTTCATTTTGGCCAAATTTATTTCATTTTTCTGCTCCTCTCCTCCGTCATGTCAATGGCCAAGAGAGCCAATCATTCAGTTGCTGAAATCACCATGCTAAGACGCATAGTGAAGCGTTGGAAGGCCATGACCCTCAAGCGGAGACACTCCTCTCGTCACTCTTCAACGGTTCCCCCAGCAGGTTTCCTGGCTGTCTACGTTGGACAAAACCGTACAAGATTTTTTATCCCAGTTCGCTTCTTGCACCTTCCAATCTTCTTGTCCCTTCTGCGTAAAGCAGAAGAAGAATATGGGTTCAAGTTCAGCGGAGGCATTGTTTTGCCTTGTGAGGTTGAACACTTTGAACGAGTGCTGAGTTTTCTTAATAAAGACGAGAAGAAGTACGGGCGCTTAGAGGTGAGTGAATTCTTCAAGCTCATTTCTGAGATGGGTTTTGATTCTTCTTCCTGCAGACAACAACAACAACTAGGTAATTCTTCATCTGCTTATGATACCCTCTTACCTCCAATGCACAAAGCTAGCTAGCTAGCTAGCTTTATTTTTATAACAATTAATTAATTAGGTTCTGTGCTTTTGGGACTAATGAATTGGATTTGGGCTAATCTTAGGTATAATGTTAGTAGTAAATATATAGTAGTTAGTCAAATCTCATCTTTTATGTGTCGCTGCAAAATAGAAATGTCAGCCACCATATATCTTTGGTGATCCAAATTACAGCAGCACTCTCCTATCTTTATATATATATATATAGTGTCAATAATTAGACAGAATATCGCTACAGAAAGTTTGATAGTGACGACAATATAACATCACAACCATTTCTAGCGACGTTTTTTAGGTTGTTATCGTCGCAAAATGCTTGTAATGTTTTTCATGGGAAAATTACATATAATCCAAAGTTCAGTCTTTTTTTTTTATCTGTTATAAAATTTTCTTTCAGATGAGATATTGATGATCTAAAATGGATTGGTATAATAATTATAATTATATTGAAGAATCCACTGCAAAAGGCATTTGTGCTTTATGATGCAAAAGTTCAATATTTTATTTAACGGTCATCCATCAAACAAGTAAAAAAAAAAACATCCAAGTCTATAGTGTTACTACTCACAAACAAGTAAAATACTCATCTACACGAGCAGTAAATATCAAATTCCAAGAAAGTTCAAAGGTTCGAGACGATGAAACCAGCTGTTCGTTTTACTGATTAGATGATTATCGATCATCTGAATCAAGTCATTTCTTACTTGTGTCACTTTCTTATCTTGCAATTTCTAGACGCATCACTGTGTCTGGACCCAATGCACCAATAAATTAATTCCAGCAAATAGTTGAGAAATCAAACCAAGTACAATCTAACTAGCGTTTTTATAAGGGATTTAGTTAAACTTCACACTGATAATTATTTTTTGGAAAAAAAAAAAAAAAAAACTTTCCAGAAGACAGTCCTAGTTAACCCAAGTACAGCTGCATAAAATATAGTGTCAACTTCAACAAGACGTCAAAAATCCATGGCAGCTGCCTAAAGGTTAAAGGTGTCACAACATATTTGCACCATTAGTATAATTTTAGTCTACCTCAAACCTTGAAGAAGCCCCGAGCTACTTTTACAATAGAAGCAGGACTGTAGGAGATCAGTCGCATTTTACTCTAGGTCATCACAGAATGCAACATCCTTTTTCTTTTATCATTTTTGGGGAGACAGCACGGCAGTTCTTGAACCCGGGACCTGCTGTGTGCCTCCAAATCCTTCCAACACTCAAAAGCTATCCCATTAAACCAATCAATAAAATAAATAATGCTTTATTTTCTTGCATAACGATCTACAAGCGCCTTGGCCTTCTCTGGTGCATAAAACCGTGCCTGCACATAGCCACAAGTAGCCTTGGGTATATGTAACATTTCAAACTACAGTATGGAAAATGATGTGCGTCAAGTACTCAAAGAACACGATTGTCAAGTTTCAATCTTCACGGTAGTAAATGCAATTACAAATAAAAAGTAGCTACAAAACCTAAAAATTGCCAAGTCACATTATGACGTGCAAGAAAAATACACAGTACTTTTGTTTCATGCATACAGGCAAATATATACCATTCAGCTCATATACATTTTTATTATTAAGCTGCATAAAACGTGGAGGGCAGGTTATATGCATCAGCATTTCTATGTGTGAGTGCAGCAGAATTGGGATCTGTATATGGGCAATTGAGGCAGTGCAATACTCACTTGTATAAACATCCTTTCCGACTCCCCGGTGTTGCCATTTTCTTTCAATATGATACCCTGCAGAAGTATCAGAAGAATAAAATGTATAAGCAAGTCCCCTTCGTGATGCAATACATTCCGTAGACCATTTCCATGTTTGACTTTTCTGGAAGAACCAAAATCAACTCATTGCGGGCCTCTTGGTTGAAGATACTTATGAGGCCCAGTGAGCTACTTGCCATTTAATCTGTAGAAATTTCATAAGAGGAGAACTATTTGCATTTTCTGATGGCACATGCTCACTATTTTCAATAGATTTCTTCGAGTCATCATGATACTGTAATAAATTATATGCATTGATCCAAAGCCTTGACAAAAAATTGGCGAAACACCAAAATACTCGAGCAGCAAACTCAGGAAAATAAGAAGAAAGAGATATGTGGGGATTAAACCTTAGCTAGGTAACCTCGGAAATCACTGGGGTGACTAGAGATGAGCTGATCATAAACAGATACAGCATCACTGACAAGCCCCCAATCTGAATAGGCCTTGCCAAGAAGCAAGTCAACCTGAAAATACATTTCATTTAAAAATATTCAAAGAAGAATAGAAGAATATTTGAAAATAAATATTATGATGATGGTAATTCACCTGAACAGGATCCACCTGCAATTCAGTTTCCTTTGAATTGCTACCAGCTTTCACATCAATATTACCCGACTTTTCTGAATTCAGGCGTTCACGAGAAGCCAGAAGGACCTGAACAGCCTATATAAAAGGAAAAGAAAATAAGTGCGTAAATAATCTCAAATATTTCAATGATACAGGACATAAATCTTGACTGGCAGAGTAAAGAAAGACACAAGCTAAAAAGTTAATCGTTAATTCAGCACTTATGCAAAGTATAGAGCTGAAGTTAAATGTCTGAAGAGCTGTAATGGAATCAGACTGTTAGTACCATCTCCAATTATCTTCAACATGCACAAAGAACACAATAAGTTCAACATCACTTTATGTAGTTTGAGCAAATCATTGTTGATGAACAATAGCCTTCACTTACAGGCTCACTTCAGATAGGACTACATGGGTGAAACTGCTAGCAAGCCATGTAGAGAACAACTCTCTTATATCAAATATTTGAATATCTACATTCAGCAATATCTACGCATCAATTATATAAAGATCAATGCACCTATCAGGTTTTAGTTTTCTTTTGAAACTGAAACCATTAGTGTATTAGCAACAAAACTTAGCATCTAGAGAACAATCAAGGACATAAGTAAATTCTGCCTTTAAGAATTTTTCTCAATTAAGGAAATGCCATGAATCCATTCCGATTCCCATCTATAGGCCTCTGATGCCATACCTCATCTGGTTTGTTAGCCGCAAACAATGCATTGGTAAGACCACGTAGAACTTCAAAATTGACATCTTTGGAGACCTATCAGAAGAGAGTACCAGCAAACATTGTACAAAAATAGCAGATAAACATCAATCAAGGAATTTGAATGACAATGTTTATAAACTAAATTGCTGCTCTCCTATAAGGTGGCACTTGGCTTACATATGACACAATAAATACATGGGAAGTGCCAAAACAAAATGTGCATTGGTCAAGTGTAGGATGTTATATAGATGTCATATAGGTGGATATGATGTATCACTTAAATAAACTGAATGATAAGCAATTCTATTATTAACCCACTTGTGGGGAACTATGAGACTGAATGGGTGCAATGACCGGTTTCATCATCTTGTCAGCCTATATCATTATATAACTAATGCAGTCAATTTGGCTCTCCCCGCCCATCCACACATATTCACACTCGCTAGCCCACCAGTTTGCATCCACAAACATAGTCAAATTGCACATATAGGATATTCATGATTTATTGGAAAAAAGGAAAAGTATTGTTTAACATCCAATTGAGTACTACATGTCCACTATATATGAATAATTATCTGAATTAGCCAAAAGTGAAGTGTCACAAGCATCTATACAAACTGACCATTGCAGAAATCCTATATGCAGCAGCACTACCCTCAAAATCTTTGAGTTCATACTTAACTTCTCCAAGCAAACGAAAAACATCTGGGTCAGTGGGTTTTTCCTGAAAATTTAAATTTAATGAATTAGTTGACTTTTCTAAAGTACACAATTTCAGCACAATTAACATACATAACACATCAAATGTTGGATACTATAAACCTTTGCCAAGTCCTGAAGCAGAGTGGCAGCATGGGTATACTCTCCCAATTCTGCCAAAGTGACTGCAGCTCCCTGCAGGTACTCATCAAATAAATTTCAAATTACTGGGGAAAGAAAACAGAAGGCAAACAAGAAATGACTATTTGTTTGGAAAGAAAGTAATAATGATTACTTGTCAATAAAATGGGAACTATGGTATATCTGTTATGAGGTGAAAGCACAGAAGTTCACATCAGAATGATAATTTCTTTAGAATCAACCTTTTCAAAGCTGATGATTCAAGTAGCAGCACTAATAAATTATTCAACTCGATCATGAATTACGGGTAAGGGCAAAGGAAAAAAAAATCTGCAGAATAATCTTCATGTAACAATAACATAAAAATTATCAATCGTCCACACAAGCTCCAAAGAACTATTGTTTCTAATGTTTTATAACTCACTTCAAGTGCAGTAGGATCTTTAGGGGAGACACCAAGTGTTGCCTCATACTGTTTCAACCGAGTCTGCCACGTGAAAGAAATCAACTGTGTTAAAATACTTCTGTCATCCTACAGGAGAAGAAGGCAGTGATAACAAAACAACGAATAGACCACAAAATAAATATCTTTGTGGTTTGCAGAGAAATCATAACTGGATAGGAATGGATAAGCAACATAATTGTACGAAATATAGTATCCAGTAAAAAATGACGAGCACAAGGAAGTTAATCCTCCTTGGAATGATTAAAAGAAACAAAATGGCCCATTTAGGGAACAAGCAAAATAAAAGGAAAGAAAAAAGAACATAAATAACTTTTGTAATCAATAGTTGTAAATATTCTTTGTATAAACTAGAAAAAGGATGTATTAGGGAACAAAAACGGTGGGTACTGCATGACATAGTAGAGGTGAAGCAAAGCTTCTATTAGCATCCTGGTAAGCAAATCCACAAATTAGATTCTAGTTTAATTCAACATGTCAATGTTTGTGCACCAATAGGCAATTTCAAGAATAGCTTGTCCACAAATACCTGGAGAGTAGCTTTCTCCTCTTCGGATAACTTTTTATCAACTGCTGTAACTTCTTCAGGGGTGCTATCACTGAATAGTACCAGACAGCATCAAGATGAGCGTTACAAAACGGGAACAACAAAAATATCCTTATGTTTAAAAAACCTAATGAGTGGCAACTTACAAATCAAGCAGTCTAGGCTATAAATGTACAAAAGAAATGAAAGCTTACAAATTGGGTCAGAGATAACCTTCAGAGCACTATAACATACCTTGTAGAAGGAAGAAAGTCTCCAAGAGCAAAAATTAAACCGAAGACCAGTACAGCTACTCCTACTCCAATCTATTCCTTGCCAGAAGTTTGAATTAGTGATGCAGTCTAGCTGAGAGGATGCCACAGATGATGACATAATTATTTACCTTAGTGCCTAGGCCAATTGTCTTCTTGCCGGATTCAACAGGTGCATCATAGTCAATTGGTCCAAATTCTTTAATTTCATCTGCCCTTTTCTGTTCAATAGCTGACCTGAGTAGTTACAGAAGGAATGATCCTCAGGGAAAAAAACTGCAAAAATAATGAAAAGCAAGCAAGTCTCACTCATCAACTATCGTCATGTAATGAGAAACAGCAACTTCTAAGGGATGTTAAAAATAAATAAAATAAAATTTCAGATGAATAGCACACAATATAAAATAGACTTAGACTCTCAAAGAAACTATAACTATGCACTCTGATGAGAATGAAATTGATAATAAAGCAAACTACTGCATATAACTGGGATATTTAAGCAGTGCTACTATGAAAGAGAGAGAGTGGGGGAAAAAGAAAGAAAGAAGGAAGTAGAATAGTACATTTCATGCATTGCAAGGTTAGCATGCAATAAATTCAAGAAAAATAGTTCTTTAAGCAATTAGAATGCCCAGTGGTTGACCTCTGCTAATTATGTAAATATGTAATAGACTGAAGAATGGCTAGGAGAATGAAATGCACCTTCTAACTGCTTCCAGCCGTTCCTCAAAGTTGATGTCTATTGTTTGAGACTTGGCATCAAAACGACTACTCAAACCAGGTGCCTCTATGATACAAAGAAAATTGAGGTTATGTAAAATGTTGGATAAGGCGTAAAAAATTACAGCATTGAGTGGAAAAAAAGTTAAAAAGCAGAATGGATAAAACAAGGAAAACTTCCAGCTGCATGTTATGTTATAAGCATATCTGATTATCTGCACTGCACAGGGTAATCTGATTAGTACCCAATAAGTCCAGAGAAGAGAACAATTCAACAAATCACAGAACATTTATAGCGAAGACAGTAATAATCAATCCAATGAAAAGACGTAAATCTACTTACGAGAAGGTAAAGGTCCAGAGGTCGATTTCCTGGAGAAACAACAGCATCATAAAATCAATATTTTTCTTTTCTTTTTTTTTTTTAAATTCTTGTGAAAAACAAGGAAGCCATAGATTCAATTCTGTTGGAGAAATAACAAAAACAATAAGAATAATTAGAAGAAGAAGGGTCCTAGTGTGACAGTGAGAGTACCTTTGTTGTAATGCCAAACCCTTCTCCTCTCTCGAAGTGCTCACTTTCTTTGCCTGATAAAAATCAAGCTCCAAACTTTCAATAATTTAATTTGTGATTATAATAAGTTAACGCCAAGAAAAAAAAAAGTACCTTGTTTTTGTTGTTGTTGGCGCCAAAACCACGCTTCTCCTTAGAGGAATCAGAGCATTCAACTCGAAACCTAAGAAAGTTACTGCTGCTGCTGCTTGCTATCGCTGTTGTTGACATCATTTCTTGTTTCTTGATTCAAAGTTGTGATTTTTTTTTTCTTAAATTGAATGATTTCAACTTCATAAAATTAGAAGGATAAGGTTTCCTAACTATCGTTTCTCCTTCGCTAATCGCTACTGGATGGGCATGGGCGGGTCGGTCTCTGATCCAATAACCGTTAGATCCGGTTTTTAATATCCAACCAACCTACATAATTTTTTTTATTAATTAGCTTAAATCACTAGACCGACTCATTATATAATACAAATATGTATATTTATAAAAATGCAATGAAAATCGTTAAATTATTATTAATTTTAAATGGGATAATTAAAAATTGAGAAATTGAATTTTTTTTTGGGGTAAAGAGTCATTTTAGTCCTTATGATTTTTTCCGAGCTTAAAAAAGTACCTGACCAAATTTTAGACTAAAAAATACCAGGATTTTTTTATTTTGATTTTTTTAAGTCCCTCTCTAACGGATGCCAAAAAATCAACCGTTAGTTTGCTTCATCACCCTGTCACAAAACTACACCACAGGCCCACAAGCAGTCCTACCCACATAAAAACAAACACGTAGTGTATTTGATTTTTTTTTCATATAATAATGTGTAAACATATTTCATCGCCAAACCTTAACCAGTTAAAAGAAAGTGTTTTATGATCCAGTTCAAAAAAAAAAAAAAGAAAGCTTATGATCACAAAGAAATAGGATTTCAGATAACGGAGCTTCTCAAAATTTTCATAATTGTGCTCTTATTTCTTGACCTTGCCATTAAAAATGAAGCACAACCCAATTATGTGTATCAGTTTTGCTAAAACTCCACCACTTTCACCTCAAACAGCACCTACCACAACAATTTAAAACGCTTCCTCTCTGCAATTTCTAGAAATGCAAAAAACCGTCGGTTCTTTGACACCTCGGAGGGCGATGGCTAGAATCAACTCTATGGCCTTTTCCTTTGTTTCGCTGACTGCAGTCATGACGTTTGTAATGATTGTGTCTCCTTTATTACCACGAACATAGTTAAACGATGTCTGACAGAAATGATGACCATAATATGGTATGATGGGTGCATTTTTTGTTATTCGAACGAACTAATCTATTCCATTATAAAGGACGATCCTTATGCATATTTGGTGAATAGACAAAATATCTCAAACCCATATCATTTTGAGAAGATATTGACAACCACACTTACTGATGCAACAACTGAGGCATTAAGTGCTCAATCAGGTGTTATTCACCTTGTTATGATCTTTACTTCCTTTAAAGACAAAAAGCTCAAATAAAATTAAGGTTTAATGCTTGCTAAGGGAAAGAAGAAGAAGAAGAAGAAGAAAAAAAAGCTCAATGATGCTTCACTTGTATGCTAGCAGAAACAGAGAGATTAGAGGGGTCAAATTAGCTACACATAGGGGTTACATTCCAATGACGAACCAACGTGGAAAACCTTAAAAGCTGCAGTGAATTATTGTTTCCTACTTGACTGAGCAAAACTTCATCAAATATCACTATGTCCTCTGGCTTTTCAAGATTAAATGCAGATTGTTGTCATGACCCTAGAAACAAAGGAAAAAATGCATATGAACATAAAAAAGCAAGAGTGCAGCTCTGAATTGGTAGCAGTAGTAGCATCTCAAGTGCAGTCCTATGCAATCTCATCAATTTTAGAAGAAGACAACTTAACAAGTGGATCTAGAAGGTGTTAGTAGCAGCAATGGATAGGGAATCAAATTAGTTATTCATTTTTTTTTCTTTTGTAATTGCTGGTATTTTGTTTGTATTAGCCAAATATTTTCATAGTGATGTCATTCAATCTAGAAGGATCCTAAGGCTAAGAATATATAATAGAGAAAATGTAATCATTGGGGGAATATGATTCATCAATACATTTCTCTCTAAATTTTTTCTCTGTTTCTCTTCTTCTTCTTATATCTTTATTTCTACTCTTACTCACCAGCTGCAAGCTTTCTTAAACCTCCTTCTCTTAACTAATATCTTATTATGCGTAGAAATTCCTATGTCTAGCAGGTTGGTACATGACAGTTTGGTATAAGAGATGCAAGATCCAAATCCAGACTATGACCCTACTCTAATCACGCTAGCTAAAATGACTAAGAAAAATAAGACAACCATGACAGACCTTTGACAAATTGAAGAGCAAGTTAAGGTAATGGAAATTAAATCTCAAGAATTCATGAAGGAGATGTATGAACATCTAGAGACTTACAGGAGACAGTTTCAAGAATAGCAAGCTACACAATCAGCCTTACAAGTTTCTCAGGTAGCTATACAGGCTTCTCAGGCTAATTTGCAAGGCACAATGGATCAGTTGCTTGAGATGGTGAAATCTATTGTTGTAGCCTCTCAAAACACTACCAATCTTCCTAGATTTAACCCATCTTTATCCTCTTCTTCATTACCTAAAAACTCTAACCCAGGAAATTCAGGTACTGCTCGCAGTACAGGTAACGATATCCTTCCTACTCCTGGTTTTGCATCCGTTGAACATGGATTGAATACTTTCTATACTATTGGTTATGGTAATAGAATGCCTAAGGTAGAACTTACTAATTTTGATGGAACTAACCCAAGAACTTAGAGAGAAGGTAGATATTTGGTTTCAAGGGTGGCAAATGCAAACTCGTTAAAGGAATTTAGAATTTTTTGCTGAAGAATTATGCAAGAAGTTTGGAGAATTGATAATTTTAAATGTAGTGGAAGAATTTAACAAAATGAGACAAAATGGTTTTGTGCAAGAATACCAAGAAAGATTTAAGGAATTAAAGTCCCTAATGCTGAAATATAACCCTTGGTTGGATGAGAATTATTTTATCTCTAGTTTTGTTAGTGGCCTTAGTGAAGAACTTAGACCTATGGTCAAGATACCAAGCCTACTACCCTCTAACAAGCTTGTGTGCAAGCTAAACTACAGGAACAGTCCATCCAAGCTATTTTTAAAAAGCAAAAACACCCTACATACCAGCCCCACCAGCCCTATAAGCCTAATACCACTTCAAACACTACCCACTACAATACTAAAATTCTAAAATAGACAACCTAGCCTCTCTTGACCCAAAACTAAAAATAAGTCTCCAATTAAACAACCTAGAAAAACCTTAAACCTTCAATAATGAGAACAAAATAGTTCATAGACAATGTTACAGGTGTGGTGACAAATATTTTACAGGTCATGTATGCAAACCTAAGCAAATTAATGCTATACAAGCCACTGAGGAAGAAAATGATGATTGTTAAGAGGGGGAAGAAGAGCCACTAGATGATGATAATGTCCAAATTTCACTGCATGCAATTGAGCAAAGTGCAGCTGCAAACACTCTTAAGATTGCAAGATTAATTAATGGGAAGAGAGTAGTGATCTTAATAGATAGTGGGAGCACCCACAATTTTATTAATGAAAGAATGGCTAGGACATTAGGAAGCAATATTACAAAGGGACAAATCTTGAGGGTAACAGTAACTAATGGTAAAAAAAATGCTTAGTAGATTTAATTATTTAGGCTTCTATTAGAGAATGCAAGGGCATAAGTTTACTTATAATCTCAGGTTGCTAGAATTGGGAGCTCATGACATGGTACTTAGTGTTGATTGGATGAAATAATTTAGTCCTATTTTATTTTATTTTGTGCAGGTGAAGATGTCATTTAACAGAGGGGACAAGCATATTGAGTTGACTGGAATCAAAGAAGCAGGTGCTCTAAGATCCATCTCTTGCAAAGGGCTAATCCAATTTTTTTAAAAATAATGGAGTGCTAACTTCAATCAATGTTTTTCTCTCTCTTGTGTTGAAGTCATTAAGGAACCAACAAACATTGAGGAACCAACCAACACCACCCTTTCTTCCATAACACCATTACCCTTACCTGAACCAATAAACAAACTAATCTCCAAATATGTCCAACTTTAATGAACCCAAATCCCTACCACCCAAAAGAGCCCATGACCATAAAATTCCACTAAAAGAAGGAGCACAACCTATCAACATTAGACCTTATCGATACCCACATTTTCAAAAGGCTGAAATTGAAAAGCAGATCAAGGAAATGCTTCACCAATCCATCATCCAACCTAGCAGTAGCCCTTTTGCATCACCTGTCTTACTTGTTAAGAAAAAATATGGGATCTGGAGGTTTTGTGTGGATTATAGGCAGCTTAATTCACTTACAATCAAAGATTAATTTCCAATTCCTGTTATTGATGACCTGCTTGATGAACTTAAAGGAGCTAGCTACTTTAATAAGCTAGATCTAAGGGCGGGATACCATCAGATTAGAGTGAATCATCAGGATGTACACAAGACAACCTTCAAAACTCATAGTGGCCATTTTGAGTTTAAGGTTATGCTTTTTAGCTTAACCAATGCACCTGTAACCTTTTAATCCCTTATGAATTCAATTTTTTAGCCCTATTTGAAAAAAATTCATTCTTATTTTCTTTGATGACATATTGGTATTCAGTCCTACCTTTGAATTACATTTGGAACACTTGGAGATTGCCTTCCAGACCCTATAGAAAATTCAGTTGTTTGTTAAATTTTCCAAGTGTGCTTTTGCTCAACAACAAGTTGATTACCTTGCGTATATTATTTCAGCGGATGGGGTTAGCACTGACAAATCTAAGATTGAAGTCATGGTTTTATGGCCTAGACCTGCTAATTTGAAGTCTCTCAGAGGGTTTCTTGGACTCACTGGTTACTATAGAAAATTTATTAAGGGTTATGGAGCCATTAACAAGCCACTTACTAATTTACTTAAGAAGGATGCCTTCAATTAGATTGATGAAGTGGAAAGTGCCTTTGTGAAGCTGAAAGAGGCAATGACTTGTGCTCCGTTGTTAGCTCTACCTAATTTCTCCAAGCCATTTATGTTGGAAACTGATGCAAGTAGCCAAGGTATTGGTACGGTGCTCATGCAAGACCAAGGCCAATTGATTATATTAGCAAAGCCTTAAGTCGTACGAACCAAGGGTTGTCCATCTATGAAAAAGAAATGTTGGCCATACTCCTTGCTGTCAACAAGTGGAGGCACTACTTAGAAAATGCACAATTTGTGATTAAAACTAATAATGAGAGCATTAAACACTTGTTGGAATAGAGGATCCACAATTGGCTACAAAAGAAGGGATTAACAAGATTGTTGGGCTTGGATTATATTATTTTGTACAAGAAGGGAAAGGAAAATAAGGTTGCAGATGCCCTTTCTAGGAGAGGGTGGACTAGTGAAGAGAAAGCAACCTCTTGTGCCTTGACATCCATAGTAGTACCTTTATGGTTGCAAGAAGTGATAGAGAGTTACAAGGATGATAAAGAAATTTAGATATTCATTCTAGCTCTTATGGTGAACCCTGTAGCAAAGCCGCACTACTCTTACACTCAGGGTATATTGAAATATAAAGGCAGAATAGTGATTGGGGCAAATGAAGATCTCAAAGTTAGAATCTTGCAAGCTACTCATAACTCATCCTTAGGGGGCCATTCAGGTATCAGGGGTTCCTACCATAGGCTGAAAGCACACTTTTTTCTGGCATGGATTGAAATCTGATATATATGTTTAGGTTCTTAAATGTGATGTTTGCCAACGTTGTAAAAGAGAGAATGTGGCCTATCTTGGGTTACTGTAGCCATTCCGGTGCCAACACAAGCATGGGAATCCATATCTATGGATTTTATTAAGAAACTGCCAAGGTCAAAGAATAAAGATACCATTTTAGTTGTGGTTGACAGATTCACTAAATATGTGTATTTTGTGGCATTATCACATCCCTTCACTGCCTCCGAAATAGCCTAAGTATTTCTTAATAACATCTTTAAACTCCATGGGTTTCCTAAAAAATCATTACTGATAGGGACAAAGTTTTCACAAGTCTCTTTTGGCAAGAGTTATTTAAGCTAGTAGGAGTGAAGTTGAATCTCAGTATTGCTTATCATCCTTAGTCTGATGGCCAAACTGAGAGGGTTAATATGTGCCTAGAAAACTATCTTTGTTGTATGTGTTTTCAGAAACCTGGGAATTGGTGTAAATGGTTATCTTTGGCTGAGTGGTGGTATAATACAAATTTGCAAACTAGCTTGAATATGTCTGCTTATCAAGCTTTATATGGAGTGCTTCCCTCAATTTTTCCTATGCTACCCAAGACATAATCTGTTGTGGCATCAGTTGAGGGGTTTTTGCAGCAAATGGTATAGCTATTGAAGGAACAATTGCATATTGCTCAAAACAGGCAGGAGCAAATAGCTGATGGCAAGAGAACTGATCATTCATTTAAGGTGGATGATTGGGTGTACCTCAAGTTACAGCCTTATAAGCAGAATTCTATAGCTACGAGAAAATGTTTGAAACTTTCTGCCAAGTATTTTGGCCCCTACAAGATCATAGCTAAGATTGGACCAATCACATACAAGCTGGAATTGCCAATCGAGTCTCATATCCATCCTATTTTCCATGTGTCATTTTTGAAGAAATTTATGGGGAACAATATTGTTGTTTCAACTGAGTTACCAAATGTGCACAAAACTGAAGAATTCAAGATTGAGCCATTAGCTATCTTACAGGAGAGGACAACATGTCTAAGGAAGAAGCTACATGGGAGGATTTAGATTTTTTACAAGCTTAGTTTCCTCAATTCTTCCTTGAGGACAAGGAAGATTTCATAGAGGGGAGTAATGTTATGATCCTGGAAACAAAGGAAAAAATGCATATGAACAGAAAAAAGTAAGAGTGCAACTCTAAATTGGTAGCAGCAGTAGCATCTCAGGTGTAGCCCTCTACAATCTCATCAATTTTAGAAGAAGACAACTCAACAAGTGATTCTAGAAGGTGTCAGTAGCAGCAATGGATAGGGAATCAATTAGTTATTCATTTTTTTTTGTAATTGCTGGTATTTTGTTTGTATTAGCCAAATATTTTCACAGTGATGTCATTCAATCTAGAAGGATCCTAAGGCTGAGAATATAAAGCAGAGAAAATGTAATCATTGGGGGAATATGATTCATCAATACATTTCTCTCTAATTTTTTTCTCTGTTTCTCTTCTTTTCTCTTCTTCTTCTTCTTCTTCTATCTTTATTTCTGCTCTTACTCACTAGCTGCAAGCTCTCTTAAACCTCCTTCTCTTAACTAATATCTTATTATACGTAGACATTCATATGTCTAGCAGGCTGGTACATGACAATTGCTTGATGCTTCTCTTTTCTAAACATGCACTTCCCTCGCGCTGATGATGTTTCCTTTCCCTTGTTTAACTATTATACGAGCAATCCCTTATATAATCCCTCTTTTTAAGCTCTGACAGCATCGAAATATTACCATTCGAAAATGATAAGCTATATGAATCTAATGACTGGAGGATATTTTCAAGATTGTATACAGAATAATTTTGTACATGAGAGAATTCGAATTCTGCTTGATCGAAAATCCAACTGGATTTTAGTATGGAGAATAATTTTCTGCTTGATCATTTTTTCGATCAACTGCTTTATTCAACTGCTTCACCAAGTCCGCCATGGATCAAGTGCACGGCGAACACAAAAACTTACCAAAAAAAAAAAGAATCCAAAAGAGAAATCTTGATCAAGAGATGATCCTTAATGAAAAAATAAATCAAATCAAGAAAACGAAGATGAAAAGAGACGGTATCAGAATGGAAAACTGCTTGATTGGTGGAGATGATAAAGGGAAAAAGGAAAGTGGGTGGTGAGAGCATAAGCTGGAGATGGCTGAATTTATGTTAAGTGATTGGATTTGTAGATGTTGGGATCAACTTTTTTATTAAATTTTTGGTGAGAGATGTTGCAAAAATTGATTTTACAGGCCATGTTATCACGTCTCTTAACAGAGACAAATGTCGTCTGTCCAGCTTGACAAAGAGGGGCCAAAAAAGTTCAAAATCACAAAATTCTAGTATTTTTGAACCTAAAATTCGATCAGAGACTTATTTAAGTCTCAACAAAAACTTTAAGTACTAAAATGACTCTTTGCCCTTTTTTAAAAAAAAATTAAATGGTAATACTATAAGAGGAGAGATGATGAGATTTAAATTCTGCTATTTTCAAATTGAATATCCATATTAAATTTTATATACAATTAAATATCTTAATTTCTTGATAAAATATTTTACCACCTACAAGAGATCAAATTCTATTTATAATCAAATATTTTAATCACATGATAGAATATTTTAGCATGTGTTAATTCATATAGTATCATTTTTTTATTTATTGCTGTTATGATCCGGAAAGTTTTCATTTTTTCAGACAAGACGAGAAAAAAAAAAAACCCATTGACTATAAAGAAGGCCACGGTTCCGAGGAAGCACCACCCTGTCGTCCCCCATATATACTATGAATTATATTCTTGAATAACGTTCAAGAAACAACTACTAGAGACTTGATGCTGGGAATTTAGGCGCGAATAATTGAAGATGAAGAGAGGATCTGAGATGAGAAAGCACCAACATTTGCACATGCTCCTCCATTTCAACACTGATTTATAAATATATTCATTGTTCTCACATGCAGCAGATGCAATGGAGAAGTAAATTGATCATCACATCATTGTTCTCAAATACAAGCACTGACTTGATGTCTAGGCGAAAAAGCCTGATGATTAGAGCATATAAGCAAGAAGAAAAGCCAAGGAAAGTATAAGAATAGAGCAGAGCATACGAAGTTAATTTAAATCATTGAATTTGAAACCAAGCCAAAAGGACTTCCAGGCGCATAGCAAAACTAAAAACTAAAAAGGGCGGAACAGAGCAAGCAATCATTAATAAGAAAATACCAAATTCCTAAAAATATTGCTAAGAAATGAAATACAATTTTTTTTTTCTTTTTACCCTACACTACACAGCTCTCACGCGAAGCTCAAGAAAAATTCAACAATCAACAATCACCAGACATCTGATTCTAATTCCTAAGAAATATGCGAATCAGTGTATTGAATCAAGAAGAAGGAGGAGGAGGTTTAGTAGCGGTGCTCCAAATCTGGGAGATACCACCAAGAACATAGGGCCACACTGTTTCAATTCCTCTGAAAGCAGCACCAGAAGCAACCCCAATAGCGAAAGTTTCAAAAAATCCAGGCTTTGTGTCAATTTTCATATCAAGAATACCCACTCTGTTATGGACCGCATCAACCTTTCTTAATGTCTCCGCGCTCAGCTTGTCCTTCCTGTTCTTGTTGTTAGCGGAGATTACCCTGAACAGCACATTCTGAAGATCTTCAATCACCTTCACAGAGGCTTCTTGAGAGTCTAACCCTTTTGACTGGTAGTGAGATATCAGTTCCTGCGGGGTTGGGGCCTTCTTCTTCTTCTTCTCCTTCTCCTTGTCCTTCTCCGATGGGTTTGCATTTGGGAGCGTTGGCTGTTCCATTTGATGCTGTTGTTCCAAATTAAGCCTGCAAATGTCTCTCTATTTAAAAAAAAAAAAAAAATTCCTGGGGTTTGAGATTTTTGATTTTGAAGAAGAGACGCAAGAACCCTAATAAAAATTTCAAGATAAATAATCTTTTTCAGAGCGGAGCGGATGGATAAAAAATGAATAAATAAATAAATGAAAAAAAGGATGGAATTGGTTTGGGCCACTGCATCTGCAGGGCTCATCCCTAACGTTCAACTCAGTATTGGAAAATATATACATATATTATACATCAGCTGATAGGTTTTAAACTCATAATTATGAATTATCATATCCCACAATACATTAATAAACTTTTCTGATTTCTGATTTCTGTTTTTAGATTCATTTTGAGCACGAAGTACCAGTAGTTGAACAGTCCAATTTAAGAAAACCTTCACATGAAACATAAACACTTGGCTTTGCAAAGTCAGAACCATATTTGCCCCGCATTCTCAAAACATTCTACCTAAATGTTTTGTTGATTTTTCAATTGTATATCAATATGATTTTAATTAATAAAACTATATATAATGATTATCCCAAAACCTAATTATTGTTCCCAATAGATGGTATCATGGTGCCATGATCATGTATAATCTGACTTTCGAGGATGGACCATAAATCGAACAAAATAACCTCTTGCGCATTATATCAGTCAGTTGCATCAACAATTCTCTCTACCTGTAGTAACTACACTAATCAAAAGTCAATTGTATATACTAAGCACTCTATTTCAGCATTCTTCTACTCTTATTTGGGTTTAAGAAAAAGGACCAATTCATTATCTCTAGTAATCGGGCACCCTTTCTTGTACATCAAACGCCTATCTCTATATCTGCAAAAAGAACAGATCTTGAGATTCCAGAATTATGGGTGCTGCTGTATCCTCTCATTGAACCGCAATAACTATGAACAAACTCTTCAAAGAAACACAGGAGCCATGACCAGTGTGATCGTTGCTAACATTTTTATCAGCACGTGAAGGGAAGGTCCAGCTGTATCTTTGAATGGATCTCCTACGCTGCACACCATGCAAACAATACCACAATTATCCACAATGGACTTATAAATCAATACATAACAACAGAAACTACAAACTTCCACATGGTGAAAATTTTCATGCAAGGTCCTTATTCACAACAAATAACTTCACATAAATATTTAAAACGAAAACAAAAAAGTTAACCAAAAAGAAGCGCTGTCAAATGACAGGACTTACGTATCTCCAGTGACTGCTGCTTTATGACAATCGCTTCCCTTGCCCCCAAGAGCCCCAGTCTCAATATACTTCTTTGCATTATCCCATGCACCACCCGCTGTGTTCAGGAAAAGAGCCATAAGAATGCCAGAGACTGTTCCAAACATCAGCATGGCAGCCACAACTTTAGCCCCAAGGAGAGGATGTCCAGTATAGTGCCCCAAAATTCGGAATAGCAAACCTGCAAGTGATAGAAAAAAATTCAATATATGCTTCTTGACCTATCATATAAACATGAATGAGAAGAACAGCTGTATTTAAGAGAACATAGACACAGCTGGAATCAAAGGAATATCAGAATAGTCTTGAGGAAGGATCAATCATTAAACATTGTTATCAGATCATATGCACAACCTTGTTTGTGGCTGTCAATAAATGTATTCAATGAAATGTGTTCCAGACATTACCCATGGCATTAGACCAAGCAAATCAATATTTGAAACAAACACACACCCACACAGAGACACAGAGACACACACACACAGAGAGAGAGAGAGAGAGAGAGAGAGAGACACACACACACACACACATGCACAAAAAAAAAAAACTTCCTTTGATATTGCACCCATGGATGAAATAACTACCATTCCCAGTCTTCTAACAGAGATCACTTAAACTTGCAGAGATCACTTAAACTTGCAGAGATTTTTGTAATGGTTATTTCCAAAAAATAATGATAGAATGAAAATAACCTAGATAGCAACAATGTAATCTACTATCACTTTAAAAACCAACAAAACCACAAGCTCTTGCCAGATACTAATAAAACAAAAATTGAAGCATCAAACAAAATTAGGAGGAATAAAGAGAATGATTAACCTACCAACAACTATAGGTGATATAATGGCTAAAGCACCAGGTTTTATCATCTCCCTCAGAGACGCAGATGCCACAATTGCTACACAGCGAGCATAATCTGGCTTCTCCTTGTAGTCCTGACATGAGCAAGGTAGGCGCATTATTTAGAACCCAGAGTCCAGGCACAACAGGAAAACAGAGAAAGGAAAAGGGAAGATTCCTTAGTGCACCCAGTGTCCAGGTAGATAGTATAGCAATCATGTGGTATCCATCTAATTACTTTGTAAATCCTACGAATTGTGGGAGGATGCTGCACTATTTCATGTTCATTAGGTACATTAAATGGTTCATTTTGGAATATTTACTCACCATGATACCTGGCCTCTCAATAAATTGCCTTCTCACTTCCTTAACAACCTCCTGAGCAGTCCGGCCAACTGCTGAGCAGGCCCATGCACTGAACAAGAAAATAAGCATTGAGCCCAACAATCCACCAACAAAAACTTCAGGAATGGCAATATCAACCTGATTGCAAATCCAAAATACAAAGTAAGACAACGTGAGCCAATACATCATGGAAAAGAATAATAAGGTGAAAGTACAATCAAGCTACCTGATTGAAAGGCTCAAGGGCAAATGTAGCAACCTCATCCATATAAGCACTAAATAGAAGGAAAGAAGCTAGTGCTGCAGATCCAATGGCAAAGCCTTTGGTAGTAGCTTTTGTTGTGTTCCCAACTGCATCAAGAACATCAGTGATCTCCCGAACACTTTCTGGCTGCATGAGAAACATTTATGCAACATACCGAACAAAATGAGGAGCAAAATACATGGTAATTCCAGATTGACCCAAATTTTTAACAAAGAAAGCAACAATCTTTTTACCTGCTGACTCATCTCTACAATTCCACCAGCATTGTCTGCAATAGGGCCAAACATATCCATTGTAAGAACATAGGCAGCAGTACTAAGCATTCCCATTGTCGCAACAGCAGTACCAAACAGTCCACCAGTTGGTTTTCCAGCTTCATCTACCAAACCTGAGGTCTGTCCCAGCCAGAAAGCTGAAATAATAGATATGCTAATGACAAGAACAGGAAGTGCTGTTGCTTCCAGGCCTAAGCTCACTCCAGCAATTATGTTAGTCCCATGACCAGTGGAGCTAGCAAGAGCTAACGTGCGAACAGGCTCATGCTTGTAGTCTGTATAGTACTTGGTGATCCAAACAAAAATGTACGCCGTAATAATACCAACCAATCCACACAGTGCAAAATTAAACCATGCAGAAGGTGCTTGTTCTGTATGAAGCATCCAACGGGTAGACTGCAAAGGTATATGGACAATAACTCAAAACACATAAATTCAAAACATACTAATGCTAGAAGGAAAGTGCAGGCTTTTATGTTAAGTCTAGATACAAAGGCTCATCAATGTGAATGGTTGAGTAATTGAAAATAGAAATTTCCAGCAGTGGCTATCAGTTAAAGAACAGAGACATTTCAATTCTAGAAGACATTACCGCACCAAATGTGATAACTGCCAAAACTACAGTGACAGAGTATCCTTTCTGAAGGATCGCCATTGGATCCTCCACTGGAGACTTCACACTAGAATCACGAGTACCCCTAATTGAAAGTATGCCAATTGAAGAAATAACCAGATCAAATGAATGAATAACCAGCGGAAACAAGATGAATCCAGAAGGATCTGCAAGAAAGCATACACGAGTCAAAAAAAAAAGTAAAAAAAAATAAAAAGACAGATGACTTAACCATGCAGTTTATTGAGTGTTTGAATTCCAGAAAAGGATTTGTGACATGCTGATGCCTCTAGTTCAGTACAACACTTAACAGTAAAATGCAATTAGCTGATCATAGAATGGCCATCAGAATTTTATGCCTTTTGTTCCAAATTTAAATAATTAATAAAATTGCAGTTCGGTTTATAAAATATGACATGAATATAGTTACAAATACTTGCCCTCAATTTTGCAACGTCGAGCCATTGTTCCCCCAAGTATCATAGCACTGATAATTTCAGCAGCAATACTTTCAAAGAGATCAGCACCTCGAGCAGCACAATCACCCACATTGTCTCCAACCTTTTAATGTAACAATTTATGCGTCCATATGGGCAAAAAGAGGAAAAAAAAAAAAAGAAATCTTCCTTTAAGTTCCCTAAAGTGAAAGCATTGATAAAAAGCACCTTAGGAACAGGGCCATAACCAAGAAAGAAAGAGGGATAAGTACCAGATCTGCAATCACTGCAGGATTTCTAGGATCATCTTCAGGTATTCCCTGCTCTACTTTGCCAACAAGATCAGCCCCAACATCAGCTGCTTTTGTATATATTCCACCACCCAACTGAGCAAACAGCGCAACAAAAGAAGCTCCAAAGCCATATCCCACAAGTAGAAGAGGTACTGGAAGAGGAAAAAAAAGTACTAAGCAATTAAAATAGCAAAGGAGACTGGCAGCACATGACACAAAATGCAACATCCTCGATGATCACAATTTTTTAAAAAGTTATCTATGCACTAAACCAAATAAAAATATGTTGAACCTTATCTAATCCTACATCATGTGAAGGTATCAAATTTAAATTTTCATCCCACACTGCTTCCCCCATGTTAGCATTGACTTGAAAAATTATCTAGCTTCCTGTGCAGGATAAATTCCTTCCAAGATTCAGTAAGGAAAAAATTTTCACCAAATGTGACCTCATTGTCTTGGAGCTATTTGCATAGACAACACCAAGTATATTGGCGCTGTCATAGCCAGACTAAAATTGCATCATCATCTGTTAATATACCTCTTCAAAGTATGGGCATAACAATAAACTTCAATATTCACAGAGCATAACAATAAGAGAATGTAAAATGAGCATAAAGTATTAAAGTCAATTCATTTTTTGATGCACTGAGATAAAAGGGAGCTGTGACATACAGTCAGTAACCTTCATTGAACCTGGAGAATCCACTCCCAACCAAACATAAAAGGTGGCATAAAGGATGGCTATTCCAATTACAGCCATACCAACAACCACCATGGCAGAGAAACCACCAGCACGTACGGCGATCTGCATATAAAATTTTCCAGTTATGACATATTTCTCCAACTGTTAAGAAGACAATGCACCATAAAAGGCACAACCTGCAATGCCTCTCTAGCTGATCGTCTTGCAGCACTAGAAACTCTAACATTTGCACGAACTGACACCCACATCCCAACATAACCTGCTATGCCTGAACATAAAGCCCCCAACAGGAATGCAGCAACAGTTATATATGCAGATGTTGACCTGTACAAACAGAGCCAGAGATATGAATGTGATTGCAGATAAAATATAAAAGTACATTATGTGCATTGTGCTTCACATATAATATGACATGTAATCACCTTCCAAGGCCAGAAGATTCTTGTTGAGGTGTTGTATTGCGGAACAAGTATATGCAAAGGATCACAAGGGCAAGCAACATTGCCATCTTCGAGATAGTTCCATACTGAGTCCTAAAGAAGCCTTCAGCTCCATCACGTATTGCATCTGATATCTAGAAGTATGAAAATAAGTTGAGGAAAAGAATCCAGTGAGTCCCAAAATCGTGACACCAGTTTCTTCCCAGTTTTTTTTATTATTAAAAAAATACTGATCAGCATCTTAAACCAAACACATTTGAGATGACGTACCTGAGCCATTTCAGGTGGTCCCTCATCCTTTGATAGCACCCACTTAGTAAGATATATCGAGAAAAGGAAGCTGATGATACAAATTGTAAAGACAAACACAATGATAGGAGAAGTACTTGCTCCAATGTAAAAAATTGCTGCTAAACCCAAGAGCAAAAGAATAAAAAGAACCCGAACATTTATTCCCATGACAACTCGAAAAATCTGCGAAAAGGGAAAACTAATTTAGCCCATGGAAGTAAGGGGGCAAAAATCACAATGGCAACGAATAATATTGAAGAAAATGACAAAAGTTGAATTATCTTCTCATCTTTGCCATTTACTGGCAAATATACAGCACACTGGCAGGCAGTTGTGCAGATGGCATAGGTACACACACAAGGTTAGATGGTGCATGCAAGGGGGACAAAAGCAAATGGAAGTTAGTGAATGACTGAGAAATGTGGTGATCAATGAAATATGCAAGGAACGGAAATGAGAAGGTGAGTTACTCACAAGTGGGGTGTATGGTTTGGTGCGCATATTGGGGAAGGTCCTAGGCCTGTCTTGGTAGGGCCCCATATTGCCACCCTCAACATCATCATGGAGCATCATTGCGTTGGAGGAATTGACCCTTCGAGCAACAGGAGAAGGGAAATAGTCAACGGATAGGGGCAGGTCGCCCCCGGAACTGGGCCGCTGAATTTTGAAATTAGAAAGTTGTGGCAGTGAAGGAAGAGCGTTTCACTGCACAAGCATAATAAGTTATGGAAATTCGTTGTGATGAGCTGCAGAAGAAAAATAGGAGCTGAGAAAATAACGTAGAGAAAGATAACTTAGATAAGTTGTGGCATGAAGAATTCTAAAACAAACAGTAGTGTGTGTACATAGATAAAGGGTTAAATACATCAAAAGGAATGTTATGCAAGCATGCTGGGCATGCGATGAAAAGAAAAGGACAAAGATGAAGATGCATGAGTGTTAATGCTCCGTGTGTATGTCTAAGTTGGCAGCAGAATTCGTGGAATAACATATGCATATATATCATATAAAACATTTGCTCGGCGACCAAACCCTAAGATCTAAAAAAGAAACAGCCATTATGTTACACATTGACTCCAAGTAATCGCAAAATAAAAGATAAATCTAGAAACCAACAGAGAGAGAGAGAGAGAGAATTGAAGGTAGCATGATTCAATCAATCTATCTCATAACAAAGAGAAGAGAGAGAGAGTGAGAGGAAAAGGAAGATCCGCATGCATACCTCCAACAGAGATAGACGATCTTCTTCTTCAATTTCTATCCGTCGTCTTTGCAATTAGACAGTGCAGAGCAGACCTCTCCTGTAATTAGCAATTAGAGATAAAGGATGAAGAACCAAATAACCCACAGCAACACCACGCTGACTCGCATTAATCAGATTCCTTCTCTTATTTAATTTAATTTAATTTGCAAAACAATAGTAATAGTAATTAATTAATTATTAATATTAGGTTGGATTTAGATCTGTGTTTTAATTTAAGAAACAAAACGTTTCTCTCTATACAGTAGCTATACCATTCATTGCGGGAAGGGATGGGAAGAGAAGGAGAAAGAAATTGACTTCGCAATGCCCACATGTCACCATGCCATGTCAGTTTACCAATAATATTTGGACATGTCATCCCATCAATTCTTTTTCTCCGTGGAAATTCTCTTCTATTAAATTATAAAAATTTGATTTATTAAATTGAATATAAATAAAAGATGCTTTATCCCTGCTCCTGCTCCAATGCCTAACTCCGACTCGGCGGTTGCCATGTTACGACTCATCAAGTACGTAGCCGCTTTTCCTCAAATTCACCTCTCTATTATACATGGTATGTATTTTTCTATCTCTTCGACGTCTTTCCTCACATAATATTATTAGTTTCAGTTTTAATTGAAATTTTATTTTCAGGCTTAATGCAGAATGCTCCACAATTAGATGATGATATCACTCACAACATGAGGCTTAGGAAAATTAATTCTTTAAGATGCTTGGAGCATTTCTTACCTTCTTCTCCATCTCATCATGGTGAAGCTGCTGCTCCTCTCGTTGTTGTGAACATCTACTCCTGTCCTTGCTCCAAAAGGATTTCTCTTTTAATTCCTTTATTTTATTTTTTTGCTGAATAAAAAGGAACCCCACTGCATTTCTTTTCTTAAATTGCTCTGTTTTCTTCAATTTTTAGATGATGGATTTCTATTTTCTTTTTGTTATACATCATAGTTAGATTTCAAAATGGTTGCACAACATCTCTTGAAATGGGATATTCGCTCTTTCCTCATCCATAAACGGGCTCACATCCCCGCTTCTGCTTTACAACAGGTATTTTTTCTCTGAAATTCTATGTTGCATCTACAAGCACTGCAAAATTATCCCCTTTTTTTCATTTATTTTTATTTTTCTCTTACAGCTGAAAGATGCAATTCTACAAGTTATGCAACCATATCCATCTTCTTTGATACAACATAGTGGACTGCTACATACCACGGATGACACAGTCCCAATGCATTTTGATGCAGCCATGCAAATTCCATTCCTTTGCCGCTTAAAGTTAACAACCCGCCTGTGGAAGGTGATTCTTCTAGCAGGAATCTATTTCCCTATAAGAGGAAAGGAAGTGATTTGACTAGCACAACCTCAGCTACAGCCTACCACCAAACCCAACCTTCTATGCATGATGCTCATTTCCACCTAAATTTTAAAAGGTCTTAGCAGAATGCTTCATCTATTAATCAGTGCCCTAACCATTTTTCACTTCCTCAACATGGCAATGAGCTCACTGAAAGTTCCTCTGAGATGGTGATTGGTATCACTAGAAATGAAATGGAAAAAGAATCTCAAGTCGGAGAACTGGACAAACTCCAACCTTCAGAAAATAATGATGCCAAGCTTGTTGCCAAAAATAGGCACAGGCAGAGTCCTGAAACTTATGTTAATGCTAATGATGAATTTCAGAGTATTCAAAGAGAGAATACTCAAAATGACATCAAAATGCTATAAGATACATCATGAGCTACACCCCAGCCATATATCTTTGTGGATAAAATCAACAACGATAAACCTAGAGCATCAAGTGCCACACCCTCCATGAGAACGCCACAAAACAACTTGATTGGTGAAGTAAAAGACTACATTGAATTATGTAATCAACTAAAAATACCAAATACTACATCCTTAAATGTATCTTACATTGAAAAAAGAGTAGGTGGCTTGGGGCATCTTCGTGAACAAGGTTCATCAATTATCATCAATCAACGTCATCATGAGAAAGTTGATGTTGGGATGAAGAAGATGTTGATGAATATAACAACAGTCTACATGGAAAATTCCATGTGCAAATTATTTTTTTAGTAAGTGGATATAAATTAATTAGCCTATTTAGCTTTTATTTGTGTGGTAGGAAAATAAACACCTTGTGTGGATACAATTAATTAGTCTTTTATTATTTGTGTGGTAAGGAATTAACTAGTTTAAATAAGTGGGTGGTGTGTATTTCTTATAGTTTTCTATAAATACCAAACATTCAAGCTTTGGAAATCATCAAGTGAGTGAAGAAGAAAATATGACTAAGAGTTTTATATATAGTGTAGTCTTGTGAGTGTTGAGTGTTTGTGAGAGTTGAGAGCTCTTCTTGTAATTTTTTTTGTTTAACAAATTATTTTATTGTGCCTCCAATTTTGAGTTAATGTCTTCTTTGAAATATAAAATTTAGAATTGTGTATTCTAAATTTTTCTCAACATTTGGTATCAGAGTTGGACCATTTGGGACCGCTCAAGTTGTAGGATTTCTAGAAATTTTGAGTATGCTCTGTAGTTGCAGTTTTTACTGATCTTCCACATCAGAAAGGGTTTTTAGAAATTGTGAGTGAGTGAGCTTTTGTGTGTCGTGAGTAGTCTGTGACTCTGCAAATTTTTTTGACAAAATTTGTTTGGTATTACTGAGGTACTGCCAACACGATGGGTGACCTTCAAGTAGTGGGAGGAATTAAAAAGCTCAAAAATAAAAACTACAACACATGGGCAACATGTATGGAGTCTTACCTACAAGATCAAGACCTTTGGGAGATTGTCAGTGGTGGTGAAGTTACACAACCGGCAGTAGAAGATGGTATCTTGCGAAAATGAAAGATTAAAGCAGGCAAAACGATGTTTGCTTTAAAGACCATAATTGAAGAAGAAATGTTGGAACACATTCGGGATGCCAAAACACCAAAGGAAGTATAGGACACTTTTGTTACACTTTTTTCAAAGAAGAATGATACAAGACTACAACTTCTCGAGAATGAGTTGTTATCAATGGCGCAACGTGACATGACGATTGCCCAGTATTTTCACAAGTGAAGGCGATATGCCGTGAAATTTCAGAATTAGATTTGACTACTGCTATTAGAGAAACTAGGATAAAGAGAATAATTATCCATGATTTGAGACTCAAATATCGAGGGTTCGTTGCCGCTGTACAGGGATGGTTGACACAACCATCGCTTGTTGAGTTTGAAAATTTGCTTGCAGGTTAGGAAGCCATAGCTAAGCAAATAGGAGAAGTCTCACTAAAGGGTGAGGAGGAAGCGCTCTACATCAGTAAAACTAGAGGCATTTTCAAGCGGTACACGGGTAGTGGATCTAAAAAGGATGATGACAAGGTGAAAATTCATCAAGGCAAGGGAGGCTCTCGTCCAAGGGGAGCTTTGAAGAATCAAAATAATAGTAGAAAGTTTGATGGCGAGTGTTACAATTATGGAAAAAAGGGCCACATGGCAAAAGATTTTTGGACCAAGAAAAAATCTTTTGAAAGTAATACTGCTACTTCTAGTTCTCAGGAGAATAGCAAAGATGGTTGGGATGCTGAAGCGTTATTCGCTATGGAGGAAGAAGAATTAGCTCTCACGATAACAACACCATAACAGATTGATTAAAAGAATGACTGGATTGTAGATTCGGGCTACTGAAATCATATGACAGGTGATAAAAAGAAGTTACAAAACCTATCTAAGTATAAGGGAGGTCATGTGGTAGTGACAGCTGACAACTCAAGGTTACTGATAGCTCACATTGGTAGGACAATAGTTACGCCTCGATATAATTTTAACTAGATGCTTCTTCAAGATATTTACCGTGTCCTAGGAATGAAGAAAAATTTATTATCTATGGCTCAATTGACAACATCAGGCAACTATGTCTTATTCAGTCCCCAAGATGTAAAGGTGTATCATGACCTCAAAATCTCAGAAACACCAATAATGGAGGGGCGACAATTGGAGTCAGTCTATGCAATGTCAACAGAATCTGCATATGTATACAGGACAAGGAAAAATGAGACATCAGATCTATGGCACGTGCGGTTAGGTCACGTTAGCTATTCTAAGCAAAGTGTGATGATGAAGAAGGTGATGCTCAAGGGGCTTCCTTAGCTTGACGTATGAATAGACACAGTATGTGCGGGATGCCAGTATGGTAAAGCACACTAATTACCATATTAGTAATCAAAGTTTAAAGCAAAAGAACCATTAGAGTTAGTACACTCTGATGTGTTTGGACCAGTTAACCAACCATTAATTGGTGGTATGCGGTACATGGTGACATTCATTAATGACTTCTCAAGGTTTGTGTGGGTTTTCTTTATGAAAGAAAAATTTGACACATTCTCAAAGTTTAAAGAGTTAAAGAGTTTAAAGAGTTATCTAAAGAAGAAGTGGGAAAGAAGATTCATTACTTGCGCACAGACAACGAGGGAGAATATAGCTCAAGTGAGCTCTCTCAATACCTAAGAGAATACAAAATACATCATTAGTACACTTGTGCCAACCCGCCACAACAAAATGGTGTAGCTGAGATAAAGAACCGGCATCTTGCAGAAGTTTGTCGAAGTATGCTACATGCAAAGAATGTACCAAGAAGATTTTAGGTTGAAGCAATGAAGACAGTAACCTTTGTGATCAACAAACTTCCTCAATCGAGATTAGAATTTGTTTCGCCTTTTGAAAAGTTATGAAATATGAAACTGATAGTTAGCTGCTTTCGAGTATTTGGCTGTGTATGTTATGTATTTTTTTCTAATCATTTACAAAGCAAGTTTGACAAGAAAAGCTGTTAGATGTATCTTTGTGGGATACGACAGCCAGAGAAAGGGGTGGAAATGTTGTAATCCAACGAGTGGAAGATGTTACACTTCACAAGATGTGGTGTTTGATGAATTATCTTCTTGGTGGTCCTCATAAAAGGAGGTATTGCAAGACTCTAGAGAATTTGGAGACAAGCTACAACAAAAGATAGAGGAGCATATTGTTCAAATCCAACCAAGTTCAGATGAATCGGGAGATTCAAATAGTGATGTTGTTGAACAAAGAGTGACTCTAAATCCTTGGCAAATTGGTGTGTATCAACAACCAAATGAAGAAGGTGGGCCCAGGAAACTAAAGAATCAACTGCACAATCTCAACTTTGAAGGTCAACAAGAACAAGAATACCAACTCCCAAATATGCCAATGCAGCCATAGTTGAAGAAGCAAAAGAGCTTAAGACGTTCGAAGAAGCATCATAGAGTTCTAAATAGATGACAACTATGAAAGAAGAGATTGATGCACTTCAGCAAAATCAGACTTGGGATCTTATGCCAAAGCTAAGAGATGTGAAACCCATATCTTGCAAGTGGGTTTACAAGATAAAACGTCGTCCAGATGGGTCAATCGAGAGGAATAAGGCACGATTGGTAGCTCGTGGTTTCTCTCAATAATACAGACTAGACTATGATGAAACACTTAGTCCAGTGGTGAAACTTACAACTATACGAGTCCTACTTGCACTTACAGCCAACAAAGACTAGAACTTATGGCAGATGGATGTGAAGAATGTTTTTCTTCATGGAGAGATGGATAAGGAGATCTACATGATCCAACCAATGGGTTTTTAGAGCCAAGATCATCTTGAATATGTATCTAAGCTGCTGAAAGCACTCTACGGATTGAAACAAGCACCTAGCGCGTGGTATGGTAAGATTGTTGAATTTCTAACACAAAGTGTTTATTCAATAACACCTATAGATTCCAGCTTATTTATCAAGGCCAATGAAGGAACGCTAGCTATCGTGCTAGTGTACGTGGATAATTTAATCATAACTGGTGATAATGAGGTTGAAATCCTTCGGATGAAGGAGAATTTATCAGTTCATTTCCAGATGAAGGAACTTGGACAACTCAAGCACTTCCTTGGTTTAGAGGTTGATTGGACACAAGAAGGAATATTTCTTTGTCAACAAAAATATTCCAAAGATTTGTTGAAAAGGTTCAAAATGCTTGAATGCAAGCCAATTTCAACGCCGATGGAACCAAATGCTAAAAAGTGTGCACATGAAGGAAAAGATTTGGAAGATGCAACAATGTATTGATAATTGGAGGGTAGTCTAATCTACTTAACCTTGTCTCAACCTGACATTTCTTACACAGTTGGTATGATGGGTCGGTACATGCAAAATCCAAAGAAGCCTCATTTGGAAGCATTTCGATGAATACTGAGATATGTGAAGAGTACAATTAACTATGGTCTTTTGTACAAGTGAGGTGAAAACTGCAGGTTAGTTGGTTACTGTGATGCTGACTATGCAGGAGATCATGACACTAGGAGGTCAACAACTGGGTACATGTTTAAGCTTGGTTCCAGAACAATTTCTTGGTGTAGCACGAGACAACCTACAGTATCATTATCAACCACTGAAGTTGAGTATCGAGCAGCGGCAATGGCAGCTCAAAAGAGTACATGGTTGATACAGTTAATGAATAATCTACATCAACTAGTAGATTAAGCAGTTCCGTTGTGCTGTGACAATCAATCGACAATTCGTTTGGCAGAGAATCTGGTCTTCCATGCAAGAACTAAGCACATGGAATTACACTACCACTTTATCAGAGAGAAGGTCCTTCAAGAAGAAGTTGAAATGAAATATGTCAAGACAGATGAATAAATTGTAGATTTGTTTACCAAAGGACTGAGTTCCAACAAGTTCGAAAGCTTTCGTCATCAACTCAGGATGATTCGAAGAGTTAGAGCTGGTGTTGAGGGGGAGTGTTGATGAACACAACACCAGCTTACATGAAAACTTTCATGTGCAAATTATTTTTTTAGTAAGTGGATATAAATTAACTAGCCTATCTAACTTTTATTTGTGTGGTAGGAAAATAAACACCTTGTGTGGATACAATTAATTAGTTTTTTATTATTTGTGTGGTAAGGAATTAACTAGTTTAAATAAGTGCGTGATGTATATTTCTTATAGTTTGCTATAAATACACAAGCATTCAAGCTTTGTAAATCATCAAGTGAGTGAAGAAAAAAATAAGACTAAGAGTCTTATATATAGTGTAGTCTTATGAGTGTTGAGTGTTTATGAGAGTTGAGAGCTCTTCTTGTAATTTTTTTTGTTTAATAAATTATTTTTTTATGTCT
>CATIWM010006436.1:0-13324 GCA_949671775.1 Mallotus repandus | reverse complement strand
CAACACCACCCATGGCCTGAGTGGGTGTCTTTCATCGATCGATTAAAGACCAAGGGTTATTTTACTAGTTCTGCTACTTCAAGCGATGCCATTGAGAATCTTTATCAGGACATGAATCAATTAAAAGACCCATGTCTTAGTTTTGCGCGAGACAGATATGATCTTTTCAAGTAATTTCATTTCTGATGTTTGTTGTTTGTTGTTAATGTAAATTTTGTATGAAAGGGTTCTTATTTTTGGTGCAGATCATTGTCTGTAGATGATATTGAGACGGTTGTGAAGAGTGGATGTCCTAATCTTCTCCGAAAGGCAGTCAATTCAGCCAAAAGGCTGAGAGCTTATGTGCGATTGGATGAAGGAGATGTATGATTTTTTTTAGTTCTTATTTTTCTTATTACAGTTCATCTTTTTTATTGAGAAAATTATTTAAGCAGATATATCTATTGGATTTTAAAGTAATTTACATTCTTGTAATTTTATCTTGAGCAGTGTCAGCACCAGAATTTTTAAGTCAAATTGTTATTTTTGCTCAATCTTAGCATTTGCTTTTAGTTTAAACCACCATTGCTAGATTAGATGATGTATATAGCCTGTAATGCTCTGTACTATGTGTTTATTTTGTTTAATTTCGTTTGAAAATGAAATGCACTTTACAATGCTTCTTATGGTATCATGAAGCCATAAACCTGTTTCCTTCACTGTCATATCTGCAGAATGTCGCTTATTTGTAAATACTTGTAAAGTCCAAGTAGGGAATGGTATTAAAAGTTCAGTTTTTTTTAGGAGTTTATAGGAGGCAAAATGATAGGATTGTGGCTGCCTGGTTGTAATTTCAGACTTGATTTCTGTTCCATGCAGTTGCATTCAAACAATGCTAGTTCTGTTTGCTGTTTTAATGCTATAAAATCTTTGTTTCATTTGCCAAAAAAATTTACTAATTTCACTCAAATTAAGAAATGATAACCCATTAGCATACAGTATGCCATGTGACTGTACAACCTCAAGTACTCTAAAAATTTAAATAAGCCTTGTTCTTTTTTGTTTTTACTTTCTCTCTAGCATTGAATTTTAAGGATAGTTTGATAAACTAGATAAGTTTTTCAATGAAGTATGGTGGCATGACTGAGTAGAAGAAAATTATTTCTGACTGTAATTGTTTTCAAACCTTAAAGACCTAGGAGGATGCCTTGAGTTTTCGAGAGGTCTTTCGTTTCCTAAACTGTTAAGAATTGTTAGTTATGGTCTGGCTAAATGTTGTCTTGCAGGTTTGTAGTGCTTGCAATTTGCGAGGATCTTGTGACAGAGCTTATGTGATTCTAAAGGATAATGAAGCAGATGCACGCACTGTGGATATAGTGCGCATACTGTTGTCCTATGCACTAGATCCACTTGTATTTTCAGAGGAAGAAAGACCTCCTGGTAGAGCGATTGTTGAAACATCTATAAGAAAGCTGCTTTCTGATTTGATTGAGTTGAGTCAGACAACTCCTGATCCACCAGTTCAGAAGCCTGCTACTAAAGTTCTTCGTCCAAAGGAACGGGAGTGGAGATTCAGTGATGACAAGCAACATCGTCAATCTGATCCATTAGTTGGTAAAAAACTGTCTCAGGATGTCGAAATGAAACGAGGAGATTGGATGTGTCCAAAGTAAGTCATACTGGATGGTAATAAAATATAGTTTTATAAGTGTTATTTTCATGTTTTATCTGCATATTGTTTATGCTTAGAGTGGAAAAGAATAATTGTTTTGCATGGAAAGGTATGATATGAGTCTTGCCCTTGGGAGAAATAGAAAAATGCTCAATTGTCAAATGGAAAAAAACAAAAGAATATTTGGTCCTTAAGAGCTACGTGAAAGTGCATTCCTTGAGAATCAGAAAAAATAGATATGTTAAGTTACTTGGGTTAAAGTTACAAATTTTACATGTATCAAACATGGGTTAAAGTTACAAATTTTACATGTATCAAACATATATAAATTCTTGATTTGAGACAAAATGTCATTAGTTGTTGATCTAGGACTATGTTTTAGAATGGTTCTGAAGTCTTGATAGTGATGTTCACAAAAAAGAAAAGAGAAAAAAAAAATCTAAGGATAAGTTCATTTGTATAGCTTTTGAGGTGAATAAAGAAACAAAGAAACAAAAAATAGTTGTTGGCACTGAATTTATATAGAAATTTTTTATCTTATGTAGTCTTACAATTCTGTTTTGACGATTTATTCTAGCAAAATAAATTTTAGGTCTAATATTTACAACTATTTGTTAATTGTTTTTCAAAATCATTTTCCATGGTCATTAAGAGTTAGGTGAAAGCTTAATTTGATGTGTCGTGATTTGTCACAGCTCAATAAGGAGGGACAAGTAGATGTAGTGTTTTGAAAGCAATGGATATTTTGAGAAAGAAATTGTTATTATTGAAAGGGATGACTTTGAAAACAATGCAATTAAAACAAACAAAGTAGCACGGAAAGAGAAACATGAAAATGGAGAAATGTAGAAAAGGATATGATGAAATGACATTTCTAAAAACCATAGGAAATGAAAATGTGGGGAAAATATGTAAATATTAAAAATATAAAAATATAAATTTTATTTATAAATATTAAAAAATTATTCATCACTAATCAATAGTATAATCATAAGTTATTTTATTTAGTAAAGAGAAATACAGAATTCTTTTTGCATTTGTCTTCTTTCAGTTTGAGAAAAAAAAAATAAAGAATGAGTTTTCAAGTTGAAAATGTGTTTTCTAATATTTTAAATTTGCAATAATGACTCCAAAATGTTTCCAAGGAATTTTTTGAAGTTTCCAATACAGAAACGTTCTCAAAACGTGGGAACGCCTTCTAGTTGAAACTTCCAGACATTCTAGAAAATGAATAATGAAAGTAAAATAAACTCAGAAGTGAAGGCTGAATTTAAATTAAAAATAAAGGCTAACAAAAAAAAATAAAAATAGAAAAGCATATGTAAGTAAAGGGAGCAGAGGTTAAAGTTTCATTTTGATTGATGCGTAGGAAGCTCCTGATGATGGTTACAAGATATTTTACTTATACGCATTTATGTAATAACTAGGAATCTTTGAATCATAAATTAGTGAAAACGAAATTACAAATAAAAGCTTATTTCTTTTTAATATAATTAAACATACCCAAATCTAATAAAGTAGACCATAAAAGAGATTAGCGAACTGTGGGATTGCTTTCAACAAGAATGAGTTGAGTATAATGTGTCCCACCATTTTCATCATATAGCTCTTCTTACAAAGTGTTGATCATTTTCTAGTTGGTTTTGGTTACATGAGATCATATTTCTCTGTTTCAATCTATTTAAAGCTACAAAAACACTCCAGTGGTATATCTATTTAGATCCATAAGATGAATATGTGGTAGAACATTAGTTTGTGGGCACTTTTAACAATTCTCCTCATTTACCAAGCTTGGAACTGAATATGCACGAACCAGCTGAGGTTCTAATACTTTATAGGTGGAGTTCTGATGGTACCTATTATGATAAATACAATTATTGTCTTGTAGGTAGATGATATGCATGTCCCTTCTGCATGTGACACTTTGTATTAAGAATACCTTTTTTTTTTTTACATGGTTGGTGTTTTCCACACTTTTTTTTTTCTTACATGTCTTTTCCTCAAAATATTACGTACCTGTTTTTGAGATTTCTTATTAGCATCATTCTTCCTTGCACAAAATTCACTTTGTTTCAGACATCCATCACGTGAAAATGATGAAATTACTGGTTTAATGCCAGTAGATAGTGTACCTCCCACTTTTAAGGGATTCTTTTTGTATCTTGGACTGTAAAATAATACATTCTTTAAAGGGAACAGGGGTTGAGACCAAACATTCACCAAGAACTAAACCAAATTGAGTTGACATATTAGTTTGGTTTTTGGTTAACCAATATATATTTATGATTTTTAAGTTTTTATTGAATTAATTAAAGAAAATAAAAAAAATCGATGTACAACTCAAGATTCAAATTTCGGTTGTACAATAAAGACCAAAGTGCCTTTGCCACTAGGCTAAACAGGTTTATTTTTCATATTTTTAATCAACTATATATATTTATATATAATGTTTGGTTTTTTCAGTTCAGTTCGGCTTTAACTGAATCATTTATTTATTTTTATTTCAAAATCGAACTGAACCACATTTAGTTGATTCTCTTCAGTTTTTTAATCAGGTTTGATTTTTTCTCGTATGGAACCTTAGTGCGAAGGGTTTTTGTTTAAAAGGCATTTTAAGGGAGGTATTTTAACAACAAACCAAGATTTCCTGACTTTTAATTGATACAGGATTTGTTACTTACCGAGGCTCCTAGTTAAAGGACTTTTAAGCCCAAAAGGCTGTCTGAGATCTACCATAATAGTTTCCACAAAATGATACGTTTATTAAGGTGTAAATCTCATGGGTTGGGTTATTTCATGTACCTTGATCCTTGACCTATTATCAGCTTTTGGCAATAGCCTGCACCATTTTATCTCTTGAAAAGGGCTGTTAAATTGGGAGAGTTTTCAATCTTGTAAACCAAATGCATTACTTGTCCAACACATACAGTGTGAGTGTAATCAGAACAATGGTCTATAGTCATCTTTTCATAATTTCACATGTGGGTGTCTAAGGATGATTTATTGGCTCTACATCTTTCCAATGATGTGGTTTATAATTGTGTAGAATGGAGAAAGAGAATCTATGTAATTGACTCCAGTTGAGTTTTGGGATCAAGACTTAGTTGAGTTGATTTGAGCTGTATATTTATATATTTTATGATTGACAATTTTGCATTGCAACTTATCTGCAGGTGCAACTTCATGAATTTCTCTAGAAATGCACGATGCCTGCAATGTAAAGAAGAAGGCCCAAAAAATGTGGGTGTTTCTGATTTGGATATGAAGAAAGGAGACTGGATATGTTCTAAGTAGGTTCCTGGTGATTTTATCCTTTTGCAATGGAATGCCCTTGCTTTGAAATAAGAAATTATAGTGTTATATTATAGTCCATTGATTCAATGGTAATGATTGCTGTAAGATGGTTCCATCACCTAAGCTATCATTGTATTGTTGCATGTCTGGCTTAGCTTTATCTTTTCCCTTAAATTCACCAAGCCTGTGATTTGCTTGCAGATGTGATTTCATGAATTTCTCTAGAAATATAAGATGCCTAAAGTGCAAAGCTGAAGGACCAATGAGGGTTAGCATAAATGATATAGAAATGAAGAAAGGAGATTGGAATTGCCCAGAGTAAGTTCGCTGTTGTTAATCTGCTAAGCAGAGGGTTAGCACTGTAAACCAAAATTTATCTCCTGATTGTAGCATTTTGCAAACTGTTTAGTTTATTGTCACCATGAGTCCATGACTAGTCTTGTAGGCAATTTGAAATCATCACAAGATGGTAATACGTAAAATTAGGACTAGTTCAAAAAAGGATGGGCATTCGCCCCATGTATAGAAGAGTATACAATAATTGTGGATTTGGTGAATCAAATAACGTGGCTTAAAAATGAAGTTCTGATTAGTTGACATTGACAATGTTGGTAACTAGCTTTGTGAACGGTTTCGTGAACTCCTAATTTATGTCAAGTTGCCCTGTTGCTGTACATATATGGCTAAATTTATTACATTTCATCAGTTGTTATCACCAATAATTTGAATCTAATTTGTTTTTCTATTTGGGAAGGAAATTTGTCTCAAGAATTATATGCTGATGCATGCTTGTATGTTTCTTCCGTTGCCTTCTCTAAGATAATAGCTAATTCAAACTAATAAAATCTCAACTCTTTTTCAGAAAATTCTGGTTCAGGGATATTATCTCATTTTGTTGGTAATCACTGTATTTGATCTAATTGACTTCCATGTGAAGGTGTGGATTCATGAATTTTGCAAGCAAGAAGACATGTTTTCGTTGCCGTGAAGTACGACCCAAGAGGCAGCTGAATCCTGGAGAGTGGGAATGCCCATCGTATGTTCCTATTTCTTTCCATACTCCTGTCAAGGTTTAATTTGGTGGAAAGGTCTGTTTACAAATATGGTTCATCTTTTTCTGTTTGTACAGGTGTGATTTCTTGAATTACAGAAGGAATATTGTCTGCCTTAAGTGCAAATGTGAGCGTCCTAAAGAAGCATCAACAGAGTATGAAGAACATATCTGGAGGCGCCCTCAATAGTTAAAAAACTGTGCAGTATTTTCTCAGTTTTGGTAAAGATCGAAGAGGTCATCGTATGATGGATTCACTAAATATATGAACTTTAGGCCCTTTTTCTTTTTCCTCTTTACGTGTGAATGTTGCATAGTTCAGTGTTTTATGCTAACAAGTAGCTTGAAGTGAATGTTACCGCTGTTGTTTTATTTTTGGATTAATTATTTTATATACCCTGAGGTTTAACATGTTAACAACTATCAGTGTTTGTGTTATTAATTTTTCATCTAAACATCCTTGCTATTTGAATCATCCATAATATATATGAAAACTAAGCTATGTTATAGCTTTTCTCACTCTTACATGACACTATATTTTTTTCTGCATCCTTGCTATTTGTATTTTTTTCTACATCCTTGCTATTTGTATCATCCATAATATAATATGAAAACTAAGCTATGTTACAGCTTTTCTCACTTCTACATGACACTATGTTTTTTTCTACATCCTTGCTATTTGTATCATCCATAATATATACGAAAACTAAGCTACGTTACAGCTTTTCTCACTCCTACATTACACTATTTTTTTTCTTACATATTTCTCTCTTTTTTGATTGTTCTGGTCTTATTAATCTTTTTGTATGCCTCATTTCCTCTTTGATCTCTTATTCATTAACTTTTATTAAGGCATACAGTACAAATATTTGTATCATACAAATAAAATTAGAACAATTAGATTAATACTTATTTAATTATAACTATTGATACATTTTGCAGGTATTGATATATAAAAATAATTAATGGTTGTAATTAAATAAAAATTAATTCAACGGTTCTAATTTTACTTGTGTAGATATAAACATTTGTATCATAGAAAAAGACTAATTTTTATAGACATTGATACATTTTAAATAGAAGGAAACAGATAAATAGAAGGAATAAGGATTAGTTTACCCTAAATCACTTTGATCTTATAAGGTTAATTTAACCACTGAAACTTTTCAACAAAGGTCAACTCATCCCTAAATAATATAATCAGCTTCTTTTTTTTTTTGACAGATAGACAAAAAGACTCCCTAACTAGTTACAAATATCTCCATAATGTTTTAAGTAGTTGACAAATAAGCCCCTATTTTAGTTAAACAAAATTTATTAAAAATTTAATTTTATAATTATATTTAATTCATTTATAATTTGTAAAATTTAAGAATCTAATAATATATTATATAAATATCAATTTAGTATTCACCAATAATTTTAATAATGTTGAAATATAGAACTTTTATTCACATATAAATTAATTTTATTTTTTAAAATTATATTTGACATTTAAATTTATTTATAATTAAAAATATAAAACAAAATTTAATATGTAAGTTGAAACACTATATTAATAGCTTAATATTAAATTAATAAAAAATATAATGATAAATTAAAATAATAATAATAATAAATTTTAGTTTTACATTTTATCAATTTTATTATTTGCAGTTTTATTTTTATTTTTAGAATTATTATATTTGTATTACTTTAATATTACAATATATTATCAAAAAATTAAAAATTAATTACTTTATTATAATCCTTCAATTTTAACATTGAAGCTAATAATATATTATATTTTTAATATAAAGTAATAAATCAATTTACATATGAATAAAAGTTTTATATTGCAGCACTACTAAAAATGTTGATGAATTCTGAATTTATATTTATATAATGTATTATTAGATTCTTAAACTTTACAAGTTATAAATGAATTAAATATAAGTCTAAAATTAAATTTTTTAATAAAAAAATTATAATACTAAAACGAGGACTTATTTATCAACTAATTAAAACATTACGGAGGTATTTGTAATTTGTTAGGGCCTTTTTTGTCTATCTATCAAAAAATAAGGAGCTAATTGTATTATTTAGGGGCAATTCAGCCTTTGTTTGAAAGTTCAATGGCTAAATTGACCCTAATACTATGCATGACAACTATAGAGGGAAGGAAGGGGAAGGGAAGGGAATAAAAAACTATAAATTTTGTTGTATTTGACAACTTAAAATTTGTTAATACAGAGAAAAAAAAAGGAGAAATGTTTAAAAAGAAAATAAAAAATTAAATTACAATGCATTTTGGAGTTGAAATATTTTACATCCCAATTAGAGGTGTAATTAACTTCATCTTCTATAAGGGGAATGAGGGAGAATAATTCCCCTTTAATTACGTTCCCTCTCTATATTAACTTTTAATAGCCAAATAACATAATCTAATTCCCCTTCGATTCCCTTTATATTTCCCTCGATCCATACGTATTGTAAAAGATCCAAAGTGACTTATTTGACCTGGGTGAAAGGTTTGGGGGGCAAATTGACCGTTATTCCTAAATAGAGATTACTTTCAATTATTAATTTCATAATTTATAGTCATTGATTTAGATTAATTTATGACTATTACATTCAATTATTAATTTAGGTTATTTCATAACTATTAACAAATAAAACAATGGTTTTTTTCTTTACCTTTTTTATTAATAAAAGTTAGCTTAAAAAATTAATTAAATTGTAATGATTGTAAATTAATTAGTTTTATTAATTTATAATTATTTTGATATTATAATAATATATTAATGTCTTTCAATTGGGTATGAGTCCATCGCCCGTATTAGTTACAGAAGATCAGGGTGAACAAAAGTTCAGCTTATTATGTAAGCAAAGTTCTTAGGAGATCTAAAGTTTGATATCTGGTGCTTGATAAATTAGCTGTAATAGTAGTTCATAGGGCTCTCAAGCTCAGACATTATTTCCGAGCACACCCTATTATCATCCGAACTAACCTTCAAATCAGAAAAGTCTTGCAAAGACCTAAGACATCTGGTCGACTGGTTCAATGATCGGTACAACTAAGAAAGCATGACATTAAAGAAAATTTTGGAGTTTGACAATTTTTTTATAAAAAACAACTTCTCTTTTCAACGTGAGAAGAGAGTTCTAAATTCACTATATTTATAGGTTTTTTTACAACAATAAAAAGATATATATAGAAGGAAAAAAATTATCAAGTCAATCATATAAGATTTGATACATCCCTAAATTTGTGTTGTTACTTGACCATTTATGAGGGAGATAATTGCTCTTTTGTTGTCTTACCATTTTGATGTAATTGAGTCCCAATACAACTCCTTAAATTACTCTCATGACTTGCTGTATTAGAAATGATAACCATAACTTGATTAGCTTCCTTATATCTCCATTTAACATCCTTATCACTCCAATCTGTAGATTCAAGATGGTTGTTAGATGTTTAATTTCTCGTAATACCCTCCCTCAAATTGTGTCGAGGCTGGAGGCACAATTTGCTATGAAAATGATGTAGGGATGCCTTACACAATGGTTTAGTAAATATGTCCATAAGGCAAGCTGTATGGAAGAAAAGACATGATGAGTAATATGGAGCCCTATTGAAACTCGTTCATGAACAAAATGGTAGTTTGATTCAATGTGTTTGCTATAAGCATGAAACATAGGATTAATGGTCGGATATAATACACTCAAGTTATCACAAAAAAGTATTGGTGGATGTGATTGAGGAACATAAAGTTCTCATAAAAGAAATGTGAGCTAAGTTAACTCATTTGTTGTCTTGGCCATAGCACGATATTTGACTTTTATACTTGAGCGTGAAATTGTTGGTCATTTCTTAGCACATGAAGAGATAATATTCTGCCCCAAAAATGTGCAAAAATTTGTTGTTGACCATTTTGTAGTTAGACAACCTGCCCAATCTGCATCAGAAAAAGCATAAAGATAAAATGTAGTATCATTAGTTAGATGCAAGCCTAAAGAAATAGATCCTCTTTAATATATCTCAAAATACACCAAACCATTTTCATGTTAATAATAATTGGTGACTGCATAAATTGAGAACCATAATTAACACTAAAAGAGAATCAGGAATGTTGAGCATTAAGTATTGTAATTCACCATCAATGCTATGGTAAGATGTAGAATTTAAAAATGAGGTATCATCATTAAGACCGTTGGCTTTTAACTCCATTGGCGTATTCATTAGTTTGAAATTAAGCATTTGAGCTTTGTCAAGAATAGTATAAGCATAGTGAGCCTACATAAGATGCAAAGTGTGGTTATGCCATTGAACTTATATTCCAAGAAAATGATGTATGGGACTAAGATCCTTCATTGCAAATTCTAAATGTAAAAGTACAATAAAATCAACAAGTAATTTCAAATCAAAACTTGTCAAAAGCATATCATCAATATAAAGAAGTAAGATCAATGTGCCATGAAATGATTGCAAGATAAATAAAGATGGATCAGCCAAACTACAAAAGAACCCATGTTTAAGTAAAAAAGAATTAAAGCGATCAACCTATGCCCTTGGTGCCTGTTTGAGGCCATAAAAAGCTTTTTGAAGTTTACAAACATGAGATGAAAAGTTTGAATCAGTCATACTAGGTGGTTGTTCAATATAAATATCTTCATTTATGTGACCATGGAGAAAAACATTTTTAACATCAAGTTGCTTAATGTCCCATTGTCAAACCAAAGCTAAACTAAAAACTAATTGAATAGTACCTAGTTTTATAATAGGAGAAAATTTTTTGATGTAGTCTATGCCATTAACTTGATGATATCCTTTGGCAACTAACCCGGCTTTTAGCCTATCAAGAGTGCCATCTTCTTTTAATTTAGCTTTAAGCACCCATTTTGATCCCATGACATTCATATGAGGTTCTTTAAGAACTAAGGTCCATGTTTGATTTTAATGCAAAATATCAAGTTCATCAAGCATAACTTTCCTCCACCTATCATGTCAAAGTGCAACTTTAACAGTACGTAGCTCACAAGGTACATTTCCACATGCAAGAATTAAAGTATAATGTGAATTACGCTTGTAAATGCCATATTGAGCCCTTATAATTATAAGATGAAATGCTGGTTAAACTTGTTCAAAATTAAAAGAAGAGTAAGAACTTGAGGATGGAGGAGTATTAGAGGGATACCTGGTGGCGAAATTTTCAATCATTGAGTTGATGTCTTCTATGTTTTAAGGTGTTGCAATAGTCATATTATGATTTTGAGACAAAAAGTCTAGTATAGCAGGTGGCAAAGAGTTAGGTATGTAGTCATTGACATGATCTGTAAGAGAATTAGATGGTACATCAAAAGGTAGTGTGTTCGTGCATAGTTGGCAGTGTACTCAAACTATTGCATGGTAGTGGAATATGTGTCAGGTCGTTTGTAGTTAATATAAGTGTTTAAGTTATAGAAGTAAATGGTAAAGAGTCTAAAAAATTTATCATACAGACAGTTGAAGATGGTAATAATTCTTTTGCTTTGTAAGGAAACATATTTTCATTAAACATAATGTGTCTTGAGACAAACATCCTATGAGTTTTTGGAATCAAAGCATCGATATCCTTTTATGCTTGTCAGTGTAACCTGGAAAAATATAAGGAACTGTTTTAGGATTAAACTTATTTTTCTTAGTATCCCACATATATGGATAGCTTCGAGTGCTAAACACACGTAAAATAGAATAATTAGAATGAGCACCATTTGAATGAAAATAAGAAGAATAAAAATTAATAGAGGAAGAGGGCAAAAGATTAATTAAAAAGGCTATTGTAGTAAAGGCCTCAACCCATAGGAACTTAGGTACTCCACTGTAAAAAATCATTGGCATCCCAAGTTCTCTAATTGTACGATAGCGATGTTCAACAATGCTTATTTGTTCAGGCGTGTGAGGACATGAAAATTGATGAACAATTCCCTGTTGCTAAAAGTGTGATACAAGTCTTTTATTTACAAACTCACCTCCACCATCAAAATGAAAAATCTTAATCTTTTTTTTATCAAATAAACGCTGCACATAGTTTTCAAAACTTAAATATACATCAATAATGTAATATTTGGCATGAAAAAGAATCAACCAAATATAATGAGAATAGTCATTCACAAAACAATCATAGTACTGAAATTCTCCTAGAGATAAAATAGGGGATGGTCCTCAAAAATCACTGTGAATTTTTTCAAAAATATCAACTTTAAAAGAATAAGATAAACTAAATGGCAACTTGCTAAGTTTGCCTAATTAGCAACTTTCACAAACAATTTCGACCTTTTTATTTGAACTAACATTATTTAAATTCTTAATGAGTAAAAATTGAACAGATAAGCTTTGTGGATTTCTAAGATATTGGTGCCATAATTCTTCGATTCTTAAGTTTTGTCTATTGGGGAAGTGTGCTTCCTTTGATTTGGATACGACATAAAGATCTCCCTTACATTGACCCATGAGCAAGTCATTAATTAATACAAAATAACTTATTATTAAATTAAAAACTTAATGGATATTGTGTTGTTAATTGACTAATGAAAAGTAAATTTTTGGTTAACTATGGCACAAGCAAAACATATTGTAGAAATAATTTATTCTTACCATCAGAAATCAAAATATCCTTAATTGCATCTATATATTTTAAAGGGAGAACCATCACCAATGAAGATATAATCATGACTAACATATTTTCTAAGATTATAAAGCATACTTGAATGTGAGGTCATATGAAGCACCAATATCAGTTATCCATTATATATCTACAATTGAAGTGTCTATGGTGAGGGTGACAAGAGCTTGGGGAAGTTCACCATTGTTCACTGCTTGTGTTGGTAGGCTCCAATAGATTTTGGCAGTATGTCCAAGCTTCCCGTGAAGTTAACAATACTCATTTTTGTACATCTTTCTTTGTACTCATCATTCATTGTTTACTAGGAGGTGGTGGTCATGAAGCCCAATTATTATCTCTCTACGATTATTGTTATGACCTTGAATCGTTGCTTGCATAATTTGGATATTGAAAATTATTGTTAGTAGCTTGAGATCCTCTACTTTTTTATGTGAATTTATTGTTTTGGTGATTGTAATTTTTGTAAATTTATTAATGGTTTTGATTACGTTATCCATAAAATGCATATGTTAGTGAACTAGATGCTTCAACCCATAAGTTTCGTTGTTCGAATCCTTATAAGAGTGATACTACCACTGAATAAGATGGCATGAGAGGTTTGAGCATTACAGTTGTGAAAGATTTATACTTTGAGCCAAGATTAGCAAGTAAAGAATAGACTTTTGCCTTGTCAGGTACGGGATT